>PVKS010011967.1:0-55078 GCA_004027875.1 Aplodontia rufa | reverse complement strand
CCATGTGAAAAACTCAATAAAAATTGATTCTCTCTCTCTCTCTCTCTCTCTCTCACACGGTCCTTCTCTCTTTAAAAAAAAATAAAAAGACTTGAAGGGAGGCCTCTTTTCCTCCAGGTCCAGTTGTTCACCTTCCCATCATGCATCACAGCCCAGCTCTCCATCTTAGTCCCCAATCTTCCCGGAAACAGACACAGCTATCTCCCTCATGGAACTGTTCCATAGCTGCCTTTCTCTACTAGGCTTACTGCTCCACTTCACGCAATATTTGAATTTGTTCTGATTAATTTTTTTATTGAAAGACTTCCTGCCAGGTGCAGTGGCGCACACCTTTAATCCCAGTGGCTCTGGAGGCTAAGGTGGAAGGATCATAAATTCAAAGCCAGCCATAGAAAGTTAGCAAGGCCATGAGCAATTTAGAGAGACCCTGTCTCAAAAATAAAATATAAAAATGGGCTGGGAAGGGCTGGAGCAGTGGCTCAGCAGTATCACACTTGCCTGGCATGCACAAAGATCTGGGTTTGAACCCTGCACCACATACACAACTAAGTGTCAGACCAACAAAAAGCAGATGAAAAACTAAATAAAGTTGATTCTCTCTTTCTTTCTCTCTCACTCTCCCTCTCTCTTAAAAAAAAAAAAAAGGCATGGGCTGGGGATATGGCTCAATGGTTAAGCACCCCTGGGTTCAATCCCTGGTACAAAAAAAAGAAAGAAAGAAAGAAAAGAAAAGAAACTTGCTGATTAAGAAAATTGATAAGTAGTCAATAAAAGTTTTATGATTGTTTCAGTTGATTATCAGTGAGCCCTTAAATGTTAAGGAAATGCACAATACTATATCCTATGGCTAATTTTATTTGACTTGAACTTTCAGTAAAACTTTTCAAAATTATTAGTACTAATGCATTGTAAATGTTTAAAAAGCAGAAAATAATTCATCCAGTCTCTTCATATATAACTTTTCCTTAAACAATAGTGGGATTTTTGCTTTCACTTCACATCATTCTGGGCATTTATATAAGTTATATTCTCAAAAATTCTAGAGAATATCATTTAGTTGATGTTCTGAATGAGGAAAACTGCTACTAATGATGATAACAAAAAAAAGCCACTTTTTAAACTGGAACTTAGAGATGAATGTCACAAACAAGTTTTTAATTTTTTTCAGACAAATGCAAGGTTTTTATCTGATCATTCCAAACCAACTGCTGAAACACCAGTGGTACTAGACAATACAGCAATCCCCAGTGTAAGGGTAGAAGCTGCAGAAAATGAAAAGGAAACTGCAGTATCCAGCGAAAACCTTCCCAACCAAAAGGTAAAAAATAACATTATTATATAATGTAATTGTTTATTTCTCCAAAGTATCCAGTATCAAACCATGGTCAAAGAGATTACCATAAGGTAATCATGCCCTCAGTTTCATTTCTTTAAATATGATGATAATATCAACTGCCTGCAGTCACTAAAAGATATGAAGATTAATGGGTTTTACTCCTTGGACTAACATGCCATATAACTGTTTCACTTTACAAAATTCAAGTTCAGGTTGAAACTGTGATGGTAGAATGTGAGGAGTATCATAAATACACTTACATGATAATGTATGAGGAAAAAGAAAGAGAAATATTAAAGTCAGCTTAGGAATTATAAATATGATTACATTATCATTTGTTTAAAAAAAGAGTGGTTTTTTTTTCCTTTTAAGGATGAAAAATCTTCAATACTAAAGTCAGAACAAGAAAACCATGAACAGTCAGCAGAACAGGACAAGACTTTCAGCCAAGAAGTAGGACTGAAGGACAAAGAGGATAGTGATGGTGACTTAAGTGTGAAATTGGAGTACACACCGACAGATGGTACCTTGGACCTAAGAGAGGATGTAAGTGAACCTCAAGAGAAAAACCTCCCGGAGAGTGCTGACTTCCCTGCTTCTGATTCTGTGGACTCTAACCAACAAGAAAACATCACAAAGGGAGAGGAAGACCAAGAACAACCCATAAATGATTCACATCATCAGTTGAACAAGAACAGTACACACAGCCAAGACCTACAGGATCAAGGAAACCAAGAGCAGGATACAAATATTCCCAATGGAGAAGAGGAAGAGGAAAAAGAGCCAGGGGAAGTTGGTAGCCCCCAGGATAACCAAGAATGGGAGAAAGAATTTCCTGAGGAGCATTCTAACAGTAAGCAAGAGGAAGACAGTAAGCAATCTGATGATATTTTGGAAGAGTCCAATCAACCAACTCAAGTAAGCAAAATGCAGGACGAATTTGAACGAGGTAACCAAGAACAAGAGGAGGATCGCCCCATTGCAGAAACGAAAGAGGGCAATACATCAGACATCCACAAGCACATTCAAGACACTGAATGGCAAAGCCAAGAAGGAAAAACTGACAACGAAGCTATTGGCAAGCACATGGATAAAAAGACTGTTTCTGAGGCTTTGCTCATGGAACCTACTGACGATGGGAACATCATGCCCAGAAATCATAGGACTGATGATGGGGGTAATGATGGACCTACGCAAAGTGCAAGTGATGACGACTTCACCCCAAGCCAGGGTTTTACAGAGGCTGAAAGAGCTCAATCCATTTCCTACCATCTCAAATACGAGGAGCAAAATGAAAGATTACATGAGAATGAGAACGTAGATGCCAGTGAGCCTGGAGACTACCAAGGGGTAAGACTATTTATAGTGATCCTTGACCGATAATGTTAGTTATCAATAAACAGCCAGAACCTTTCTGGCTCAGTCTCCTCTGAGCATTTCTATCAGTATGTTACTAAAATAGTCGAGCATCCCTTATCTGAAACAACTTGGATCAGAAGTGTTTCCAATTTCATTGGGGTGGGGGGGTTGGAATATGTGCATATACATAATGAGGTATCTTGGAAATGGAACCCATAAAACTAATTTGTTTCATATACATGGGCCTGACAGTAATTATATAATATTTTTAGTGTGTTTGCATTTTGACTGCACCCCATCACATGAAATCAGATATGTAACTTTCCCACTTGTAGCATCATATCAGCAATCAAAAAGTTGTGGATTTTGGAGCATTTCAGGTTTCAAATTTTCAGATTAAGGATGTTCAACTATCTACAACTATTTATTTTTCTGTACATCTTTATCAATAGACTGAGAGCCTCTGTTTTATTTGGTTTTCCCTAAGATTATGTGAGAAATACAGGGAACAACAGAGGAGTGGAGAAGTGATCCAGGCAAGGAGAGTAAACTAACAAAAGGATCATTACTCATCTAAAGAAAATTCCTCAGAATTTTCCATTTGGGGAGTGACAGAGCTAGTGCATTTATTTTGGCTATGAAAAGCTAGAGAAATATTAATTTCCCACCGCATCCAGTCCATCCTTTGAGCAAACCAAGGAGATTTCCATGGTTTTCTGAGACCAAAAACGCAGATGATGGCCGTTGAAAGTGCCTGGAGCGAGCTGGAATAGGTTCTGACAGACCTGAAAAATAGGACACACTGATAGTCACAGTGCTGATGTCTTGAAAGTAGATGCCATGTTATGTTCCAATTGAAGTCACAGTGTCAACCCAAATGCCTCTGACATAATAAGTGAACCAGCAATGGTTTGTTCAGTTACCTATAAAGATTAAGGTACTACTTTATTAAGCAAACACATGCCAAAATGAAAATCTGGAATTTGTAGCAGGGAGCCAGGGGAAAGTGTGCTGCTAAATCATTTGGAACGTGCATGCAAAACTCTTCCTTCTATCAGGAGGAACTGGCACAGCTGTTGGTGACCAAAGTCAAAAGTAATCTCATTTACTGGGATCTCTGCTGCCATTCTAAAATAGGCGCTTTCTTATATTTTTAAAATCCTGTTAAGAAAGCTTTATCAACTTTGTAGAGATCGTTGATGTAACCCTGTCTTAACTATAAAATCACAAGATAATAATACATTGCTAGTACATTCCCAAATCCAAAGAGAAGATCCTAGTTCATATTGCATAATTCCCCAAGATACAGCATGGAATTCACTGAAGATGGAGGAGGGTTCTGTTCTCCAAAGGTCACTCTCCACCTCTGCATTGCAACTGGTTTCCCTTTTTGAAATCTGACATGATTTGGCTACAAAAAACTCTGAGAAGTTACACACATTGGGAATATAAGTTAAGTAGTGGCTCTCCTCTTAATAGAGCTTACCTTTTGCTCTTGTTATTTTAAAGGCCAAGAAAGCAGAGAGTTCATCAAATGAAGATGGAAATTCCAGGGAAGGCAACGGGAGGGTGCACAGTGTGGGTATGTACCGAGCAAGCTATTTGTGACTAAACCAAAGAAGAGATGGAATCTGCTACCTCGTGCTTGCCCTTTCCTTTATGACCCAGAAATTTCTTTCTTCCCAGTCCTCCCCAAGGAAATGTTCCCATAAATTACTGATATGATCTTGTACGTATGTGATAAACTATGGATCAATGTGTTTGTGGACTGAATGTCCTGTTGAGATACAGTGCACAGCTACAATTCTTTTCTCTACATCCTTTTACATCTGACAAAGAATTGATGCTGCCTTATTTATTCTCAAATCCATAAATTACTACTGAATTTAGATCCTATTCTTGCTTAACTAAGGGCCTAATTCCTACCCTAATCACAAACATTTTGAATTTCAACACAATAATATTCTTACGGCTTATTTAACTTTTAACCATTTCACACAACATTACTCTGTGTACTTCAGACTATTTCATCTCAGGCAGGCAGAGAAGAACTGCTTGTTCTTTCTCCACCTCCAATCCAAATGGCTACAAGAAGAAAGATTAAACAGTCATGTAAAAGTCTGATGCCAGAGGGTTCCATCTGGAAATGAGCACATCAGTTAAAGCAGTTTCTAATGTTAATCTCACTTTCAAATCTTCAAATTTCAGGATTTCAAATTTTCTGCTTTATTAACAAAAATGAAGCTAGTTGTAAATTTGCATTTGTATACTCAGTTTTGCTTAGTCCACGTTTCCTGTCCAAAATTTTCTCTTAGATTCTTGTGTGAACTTCCAGTGTAAAAGGGGACACATTTGCAAAGTAGAGCAACAGGGAAAACCCCACTGCGTTTGCCAAGATCCATTGACTTGTCCTCAGGCAAAACCTCTTGACCAAGTAAGTAGTTTACCAAATAGTCCCTAAGACACACCAGAAGGCCAGAGATTTGAATGAAAATAGTTTCCTTTGAAATTTAAAAAAAAAAAAAGATGCACAGATTATAATCTAATATTTGAAGTAATACTGAACAGAAACAAATGCCAGCCAAATCAAAGTATTCCAACAATTTCATAAAAAGATAACTCTGGCATTTGTACTGTAGAACACATTTTAAAACTCATTTTATCCTTGTAACAGTTGCAGTTTTAATTCTATTGAGTGTATCTGTAACTAAATAATCATCACCATAGATATTGCTTGATTATTTTGGTGCCAAATTGGAGAATTATGATTTTAAAACTCTCACCTTCCTAACCACATCTTTGGCACAGCACCATTTAAAGACACCCCTTTGAGTTTTAAGGAGCAGAGTACTCTCCAATGAGCACTAAGGTCTATTGACTTTTTCTCTTCCTTATCTTTCTAGGCTTGTGGCACTGACAACCAGACCTATGCAAGCTCCTGTCATCTGTTTGCTACTAAGTGCAGACTGGAGGGAACCAAAAAGGGGCACCAACTGCAGCTGGATTATTTTGGAGCCTGCAAATGTAAGATTCCATCACTAATGCCAACCACCGTTTCTGGCAGGGTTTTGGGTGAATCTGTACATGTATGAATCCTACATATGCCAATAAGAAAAAGCTAACACAGCTAAGAACTCAAGCTACAAATGTAAATCATTTCAAGAGACTTAGAAAACAAGAATTCCAGGCCTTAACCATAGAAAATTCTGATTTAATTGAACAGAGTTGGAACCCTGGCATTGTTTTCTCTTTTGTTTTTCAAGTAACCTAGACAATTCTAGTGTTCAGCCGTGGCTCAGACCTACTGTGATAAATGTTATCTACTTAATAACACAGATGAATTATCGGAATTTTGCTAAGTTATTTGCCCTCTTTCTAATTTAAGTTAAGCCTTCGCCAAGAGGTTTTATGACAACATATCTTCCAGAAGTTGTTTTTTTTTTTTTTAAGTTGTTTTCCTTCCCCAGGATACTACCAGTTGTGTTTGGCTACCCTAACAGGTAAGTGATTCTTCATATTAGCAGTGCCCACTCATGTTTCTGGTTGTCTCTTCCCTCCAGACCCTCGAGAGTATTAAACTTGCCAGCCTCCTTGATGTTAGTTGTGGTCACATGATTTGCTTTGGGCAGAAGCACTTAAGAGCTGGTGTGGTTCTCCACGTTCACTCGCTTTGCCACCACAAACCCCAAAGTGCTGTGCTGAGATGGTAGCAGCAAAAGATAAGCCCCAGGGAGACAGCAGCAGAAGCTTGCTGCCAATTATAAGGAATCATAGCAGGACAGAGAGATAAGCTTTTGTCTCTTTAAGCCATTGAGAATTAGCATTCTTTGTTACCATGGTGTGAAACTAACCCTTACTTTTTTTTCTCTCATCCTCTAGTAAGTAGTTCTTATGCCCTCCTTTTCTAAATTCCAGCTCTCTGGTTCTACAGCACTGATTCTCACCCTACCTACACACCAGAATTACTTTGGGAGTTTTAAAAAACACCTGATATCCAGGATCTACCCCAGACCAATCAAATCAGAATTTCTTCAGATGAAGCCTGGGATTCGATGTGTTTTTAAAACACACCAGGCAAATCTGTGGTGCCACCACAGTTAAGAACCGCGGAAGTATTAATGGGGCAGTGAGGATGCTTCGTGAGTCTCTAGAAATTCTTAAGTTTCCTGTTATGGGGACTGCCAGAGGCAGAACTAATACCCAAAGATCATAATGCGTTTTCTGCTCATAACAGCTATTCCTGCTTGTACGGACTTTGAAGTGGTTCAGTTCCCTCTACGGATGAGAGACTGGCTCAAGAATATCCTCATGCAGCTTTATGAACCTAACCCTAAACATGCTGGATATCTCAATGAGAAGCAGAGAAGTAAAGTAAGTTATCCACAGGTCTGCCACCTCAGGGCTCTGCCTAAAGGGCCTGAGGAGAAAACATGTGATGAGGGCTACCTACCTCTGCTCTGCCTCTCCACACCTGATTGTGCCACAGGAACTAACATTCTAGTAGCGGTCACCATTCACGCCACAAGGTTTGGGACACTGTCAGTCTGCCCCATTCCTACTGAAAGGGCAACAGCCTGAATAAGGGCTCTTTAATTCTTAACTAGAGTCAGCTGTGGTTGAGCAAAGCTAACACATATATCAGCATTTATGTAGCCAGACTCTGTGTAAGTCAGTTTTCAGTACTGTAACAAATACTTGAGATAATGCACTTTAAAAGGAAAGATTTATTTTGACTCATAGTTTTGGAGGTTCCAGTCCATGCCTGGCCCGTTGTTTTGGGTTTTGTGGTGAGACCGCACAGCATAGTGTGGCGCACATGATAGAGCAAGCGGCTCACCTCATGGTGGTCTGGGAAGCAAAGGAAGAAAAAGGAGGGGCCAGGGTCCTAATATCCCTTCAAGGGTACAGCCCCCTATGAGGAAGATTGACAACTTGGTCCCACATTTTAAAGTTTCTATCACCTCCCAATAGTGCCAGAGGCAGACCAATATTTAACCCGTTGCTTTTGGGAGACATTCCAGATCCAAATGAGAATAGACCCAAACATATTTAAATCTGAACACTTGTTTGCTCTCATAGACCTAACACGGATGTAAGAAAAAATCTATTATTCACAGTATCAGTGATATATATTTTAGTCAGCTTTTTCACTACTATGACAAAAAAAAAAAACCTGACGAGGACAACTTAGAGGAGGAAAAGTTTATTTTGGAGCTCAGGGCTTCAGAGGTCTCAGTCCGTAGACAGCCAATTCTATTGCTCTGGGCCCACGATAAGGCAATACTGAGCTAGAAAGGTGTGATGGAGGAAAGTGGCTAGGCACATGGCTGCCAGGAGAGAGAGAGAGAGAGAAAGAGAGAGAGAGAGAGACAGCTTCACTCTCCAGGAACAAAATATAAACTCCTAAATGATGCACCTCCTCCACCCACACCCTACCTGCCTATAGTTACCACCCAGTTAATACCTATCAGGGAATTAATGCTCCGATTAAGTTAAGGCTCTCATAACCCAATCATTTCACCTCTTAAAACTTTCTTGCATTGTCTCACACATGAGCCTTTGGGGGGACACCTAATATCTAAACCATAACAATATATTAAGATACGAAGTGAAGAATATAGAGTCCAGATATTTACAGAAAAAATTCATTCACCAAATAGTTATTATGAATACACCAGATTCCAGAAATTTATCAAAGTACTGGAAATATAGCTATGAACCAAACATATCTGTGCCTTCACAAGCCCACATTCTAGCTGAAGAGGTGGACTCTAAATAAATGTGTTTATATAAACATATATGGAAACATAAACCTACATGCAAATTTAATCAAATCAGCAAGTATATGTGTAAGATATGTTTGTTGTGTGCTTTAAAACACGCTATGAAGAAAGATCAAACAAGGAGGGTGTGCATTAACTAACTGTGTAGTGACTTAGCATGTGGTGATCAAAGCTGACCTTGAGAGGAGCTGTTTCTGTGGAATGGGTTCAGGCAAGGGAGGTCTGAATGGACAGAGTTCAAGAGGGAATAAGAAGGATGTGAAAGCAACAAGGACAGACAATACTTTCTAGGAGTGTTACTGGAAAGGGGTAAAAAGAGATGTCCTGGCAACTGGAGGAGAAAGTGAGTTCAAGAAGTCCCATCTACCAGTGCGAGATGGTAGAAGATGATTGTATGTTTCTGGAAATAACCTAGTAAAGAAGGAAAAAATAAAGAAGAGCAGAGAAAGTGCCCAACCACTAGAAGGTGTTCTTGAGTAGTTGTTCCAGTCAGGTGAGAAGGGTGGAACTTAGAATAGGAGCACAGGAAGTTCATCACTGGTAACAGCGAGCGAAGCTGGTCGATGTAGCCTGGGAAGAGGTGGCAGTGGTGTTGGCTTCCAATTGCTCAATGAAATAGTAGGTTGAGAGCCTCATCTGCACTGTTCGTGGATATGCAGTTGCAGAAAGAGCAGGACTTTTCATTAGTTAACTAGTCCAAAATTTTGCTTAAATCAGTTCAGCCCTTTTCATTAAAACCTTCTTTCTTTAAGGAATGTTAAAGAACATTACTGGTTTAAAGAAAAAATATAAAAAGACTTCAATTTCTTTTGAAAACCACAAGTTTCTTACATCAGCTTTTTCTATATAGAGGTAAGGAAGGCTGTAGCATTGACTAGACGGCCTTTAATTTGATGCACATGATGACCTGAGATTGTTTTCTTTTGTCACATCACTGTTACTCTTCAAGTAAAGTTGAACAAGTGGCAATTTCATTACCCTTGTCTGATGCTCTCCCTTTTTAATCCCAGGTCAAGAAAATTTACCTGGATGAAAAGAGGCTCTTGGCTGGGGACCATCCCATTGAACTTCTCTTAAGAGACTTTAAGAAAAACTACCACATGTATGTTTATCCTGTGCATTGGCAGTTTAATGAACTTGACAAACATCCTGCAGACAGGTAAAAACTCTGCCTTCCCATCGCTAGGTCATTCTCTGATATAATGATATATATGCACAAAGGGAAATGAAATAGAATTGAGAAATGTCCCAGTTCCATTTTAGAACAATGAAATGCCTAATGATGGTGGTTAGGAGTCTAAACACAAAATGCTTTGAACAAAATAGAATATGACTACACTGTAACGCCCAAGTTCATGTACTAAGATCCAGCTTCCCACAGAGAAGCCGTCAACTATTTCATTCTTCATTCTAAGATCACAATATAATCTGATTGGCTCAACTCGGGGCAAATGCCTACATCTGGAACAATCGCGTATGGCCAGTGGGCTAGAACCAGGTTGTAGAAGTATGACTCCTAGGTGTACTCATAGATTCAGGGTGGAGGGAGGAGAGAGACCTTGGATATGGATATTCCAAAAGCTGTCCACCTCGCCCACAAATGTTTATTTCATTTGCAGCTTTTTATTTGAGTACTGTTTATTTGGCACACGTGGCAACCTTTGTGGAAGAAAACTGTCCTTGATGATCCTAAGATTCAAATATTTATAGACAAGCTACTCAATTAATGGGCTGCCATTTATTTCATTGCAGAGTCTTGACACATTCTGAGCTTGCCCCTCTGCGGGCATCTCTGGTGCCCATGGAGCACTGCATAACCCGCTTCTTTGAGGAATGTGACCCCAACAAGGATAAGCACATCACCTTGAAGGAGTGGGGCCACTGCTTTGGAATTAAGGAAGGTAAATTCATCATCACCCAAAGGAAAGTGGTATCCTCTTCCCCCAATAAATGCTGAGGGCCTAACAGAGAAGTCCTGCTATATGAACGAATAGAAACTTAGAGGCAATGAGATAGCAGTGTCCCAAACAGGACTGCCTCATGTGCAGGCTGTCACTGCAAGGTCATTTCTCACTGCTTTTCGGAGGACAGCAAGGGTGAATATACATTGCAGTCTCAGCAGTTGGATACGCCTAAGAAATGCTGTAAATCCAAAGAGCTGTGCCAAATCTCAGAAGGCTTTCTACCTTATTTTATCTCCTTCCTTAACCTAAGTATTAGATCAAACTTAAAAATCGTATGTGAACAGCAAGACTACTTTTGACAGGGAAGATGTCAGAAGATACCTTAGAATTCATTGTTAACCCACCAAAGATTGGATGTTTTGGATACTGAGGATTGAACCACTGAGCGACATCCCCAGTCCATTTTTATATTTTAAGTTGCTCAGGGTCTTACTGAATTGCTGAGGCTGCCATTGATTCTCCACCCACACCCGGCTCTAAAGATTGGATCTTACATCACAAATTGTGCCCAGATGTTATTCCTTTAATCCAAAACTGCTCTTCAGTGGTTAGTGGGTCAGGGAGCAGGGGGCATCAGCTGTTCTTTCTTTACTCTTGCAATGGAGGAATTTAAATTTAGACATTTGTTTTGCTGGGTTACATCTTAATCTATTTCCTTATCTTTTCCTAAAAGTTGACTTTTATGAGTACACATGTTTTCAATAATCAAGTTATGAAATGTCCAAAAACTTAGCATTGAAACTGTTCACAGAATGTAAATCAACATTAAACATCAAAATTCTAAAGCAGAATCCTTAGGCATGTATTTATGACAGATATAAAATGAATATTGAGTCAAAATATGCAATCAAGCAGTAAAGAAAAGCAAGTTCATAAAACGTCAGAATTTCCCAAAAAGAGGTAAACTGTAACTTAATATTCTTCATGCCAATGTATACTGCCTTGGAATTAGAAAGAACTGAGAGCTTGAGGATTTATTGATTAATAGGTCAGCAAAAAGAGACCATTTCCCCTACAATATTATTCTGTAAAAAAAAAAAAAAAACAAACATTGTATTGGAAAATGCCTATTGGTGTAATCACCTACTTCTTTATATTAGCTATCTATGCTGCATAACAAGTTACCCCAAAATTAACAGTTTAAAATCTCTCACCGTTTTCAAAGCAGGAACCCAGAAGTATCTTACGTGGATGGTTCTGACTTAGCATCTCTTGGGATGAGCCATCAACCAGTGTGGCAGTTATCTGATGGCTTAACTAGAGCTAAGGGTTCTGCTTCTAAGCTCACTTGTGTGGCTGTCTGCAGGAGGTTTCACTGCCTCACCATGTGGGCTATTCCATGGTACTGCTTAGAGCATGGGATGTGGTTGCCTCCAAAGAAAGTGACCAGAGACAGCGTGAGCCCAAGACTGAAGCCCATTATTTCTGCCATATTCTGTTGGTCATTCATACTGGTCAACCCTGCTATAGTAAGAAAAGATGACAGGAGGTAGGAAATTCATGACAGCCATGCTGGAGGCTGGACCCTAGTACTGATGTAAAATTAGTAAGTTATTAAGACCATACCCATATAGAGAATGTCAATTTCCTTTCTAACATTCATTCTACAAGCATTTATAAAAATTCAACTTTTTCCTAAAACTGGCTTAAACTGTCTTTTACAACTCCCCTAGTAAAAAGATAAATTATGTCCAAGTACAGCTGCCCCACCTTTTGCACCCCCATCCCTCATTATCAAGGGGGAGAATTTAACAGGGATAGGGCATATTTAGGGATGCCCTTTTATAGGACATGTGATTCTGAAGTCCTGATAAAATGGCAAATTAGGAAATATGCTGTTTATTTAAGGAAACCAGTTGCATTTCACTGTTCTTTTGCAAAACTTCTGGCAGCTCCTCAGCATGTGAGCTCACCCAGCTCTGCTGCAGGGTTTGCTGGGAGAGCAGGAATCACGTAAAGTCCAGTGACTTGAAAGCTACTAATGGTCTTGTTTGTGTACTGTGGTTTGGCTGTCACTATGTTATTCTGAAGAAGAGAATTATCACATAATAAACCAATAAAACAGATATTAAAAATATTCAGTCAGAACAAGTAAACAAGTTATGGCTTTGGGATACTGCTAGGAAAAGAAAAAAAAATCTCTTTGTAAGTATATCCTTCCTTCCTTCAGGACTGGGAAAACCATGGGAGAAGATAGATTTTAGCCAGTATTTTCCTGAATTGTAACTGCCTGTGATCTAATTAACTAGATGTGGTCAAATATTCCAGATCTGTCACTAGCTATGTGCAGTAGGCATCCCACTTGTCCTCAGTGAGGGTCATTTTTTTTTTAACCAGTAAAAATGGGGTTCAAGTAACTGGTAGAGGAATCTTCATTTATTTAGAGCCCAGGACATACCATGTTTTGACATCTATGCATATTAATTTTAAAAAAAAACCTCCAACTGAAACTAATAGAACAAGCAAGTCAGATTATGCAGATCCTATTTACTCATTTAAAGACATATCCTAAGAGCAGTGTGGAATTACAAAGCAAGGAGTGATTTCCCTGGGTTTGTATTTTTAAAGGCTTTCTCTGGTTTTATTGTGAAGAAGCCAGAGAACAGTCAAGAGGAGTTGTAATAAATCCAGATAAGAGTTGATGACAACTTGAAGGTGAGGAATGACCATGGATAAAGAGAACATATTCAAGATATATCTTTAAATATAAGCATACTCAAGATATACAACATGTAGAATGAGAAGACAAGGTTTAACAGGAAATATTTAGGGGCAGGGAGCAGATAGCTGAAAGACTGAAAGACACATACAATGCTTAGGTAGCTGGCTTGGGTAATGCAGGATAACTAAAGACCCTGTTCACTGAGATAGAAAACACAAGGTTAGAAGTAGATTTGGGGGCAATGACAAATTTCATTTCAAATGACATTGAATTTTGAAGTACTCGGAGATAATATGCCATTGGCAGTTAAATACATGAAGTCTGCATCTCAAGACAGAAATTAAAATATATACTTGGGGAGCCAAGTGAATACCAAGGAGAATGAAACGTCTCCTGAAATGAAGGAAGAGCACCAAGAGAATGCCATATTAAGGAGGTGTTTAGAAGAGGAGGAAGAGACTGTGCCAATACTGCTGAGACACCAAGGATGATAAAGACAGAATGTTCACTGAGCATAGAAATATGGATATACTGGTGATCTGAGGTTTCTACTCAGTTTTTCATTGCTGTGACAAAACACCTGAGAACTTACAGGAAAAATTTGTTTATTTTAGCTTATGGTTTCAGATATTTCAGTCCACAATCATTTGGTCCAATTTACTGTAGGTGTGTGGAGGGACCACCTGACAGAGAAGAGCTACTCACCTCATGGTGCTCAGGAACCAGAAGGAAAAAAAGGCAGAGATGGGGTGAGGGACAAGATATATCTCCAGAGAACACCCCTACTGTACTACCTCTTCCACTTAGGCCCCATCACCTCCCAAAAATGCCATCAGATTATAAATCTATCAGTGGATTAATCCACTGATGAACCTAGAGCCCTCCTGCTCCAATCACTATCCAAAAGCCCCATCTCTCAGTGTTTCTCCATTGGGTACCAAGCCTTGAACATATGAGCCTTTGGGGGACTTTCCATATCAAAACTACAGCAGTTGGTAACAGCAGTTGTGGTGGAACTGTAGGGATGAAAACCAAATTCTATACGTTGACAAAGAATGAGAGACAAGATAGAATAAAGAGTGAATATTAAGGCAGGAAAGAGCTAGAGGTGGACATAGAGTTGAGAAGCATTGTTTAGAATAAAAGAGGCTTAAGCAGTCTGTTCATTCTTTCATTTATTCATTCATTTTACTGGTGGTCTCCATAAAGCCAGGTAATATTCAACAGACTGGATGTAAGTATTTAAATGTCAAGGGGAAGGATCTAGTTTAAAAAAAGAAAAAAGAAAAGAAAGGTTAGGAAAAGTAGGAGGACACTTAGAAGGTCGGAAAAAGATCTTGAGCACAGGCAGAGGAATTGGCCTTAAGGTCAAAGAAAGAAAATCTCTCACAGGGTGTAGTGGTACATGTCTATAATCGCAGCTACTTGGGAAGCTGAGGTAGAAGAATCACAAATACAAGTCAGTCTGGGCAACTTAGTGAGACCCTGTCTCAAAATCAAAAGAGCTGAGGATGTAGCTCAGTGGTAGAATGCTTTCTTAGCATGTATGGAATCTGGGTTCAATACCTGGAACTACAGAAAGAAGTGGGGAGGGAGGAAGAGAAAGAGGAAAAGAAAGAAAAGACATCTCTCCTCTGAACCACCACAAGAATACAGAATAGTATGCATGCAAATATAAATTTACAAGTAATGAAGTTTTAGTAATGAAGCCAGTACTAAAAAGAAATGAAGTTTATAATCTTAACTCTCTGGGCTAAAGACTTCCATTGGGCAGGAAAATTACCTGGTGCTCCAGGCAGGGTAATAGTTTAGTAAGTTTGAAATTAATCTGCTGTAAATATCTATTTAACAATTGTTGACAAAACACACCCAAGTGCGCCCAGGTGAACAGTAGTCTTACATATTCATTGTTTTTAAATCTTATATATCCAGTATGTCTTCTTCCAGTGGTGGTGTAACATGTTGTTAGGCCAGTTATTCAGCGGGAAGCTTGACTGAACTGGCACTACACTTCTGCCTCTTTCTAGTACATTTGGGCTGCTCTTACAGTATATTTGGCACATCTTGGCTGGACCCCTTCTTTACTTGCCCTTTCTCTATCAGTGACTCACAACTACCTGCAGAGTTATCTAATATGTCCATCTGCCATCAATCACCCCCCAACCCCACCTCAGAGATTCTGATTGCAGAGGCCAGAAATGAGATCCAAGAATTTATATTGGTTAAACTTCATGGATGATTTGATGCCCAACCAGGGTTCAGAATCACCACTGTGCTACCTTATTGGATGGCCTTTCTAGTCTCCCAGCTCTAATATTATTTGTTATGCTACTTCTCTGGGGACTTTCTAAAAGTGTATTTATTTTGTTGTTTTTTGTTTGTTTGTTTGCAGAAGACATAGATGAAAACCTCCTGTTTTGAACTAAGATTTGAAAGAAGTCAAACTTTCCAGCATCCTCCTCTGTTCTAACCACTTCTGAAACATATGTAGCCATGATAGTGATAGATTTATATTTAGCAAAATATCTGCATGTATGAGAAGACAATGAGAGTAAATATCTGCATGTATGAGAAGACAATTAGAAGAACTAATAATACATACACACCAAGCATTTAATATTAACATAGGAAATAGAACTTTAAAATTAAGTAAAATCAGTATATACAAGACTGTATGCTGTTTATAGTTTAACTCATAGTAATTTCACTCTCTGCATCAACTTATAATTACTAATTACAAACTTGAAAAATAATGTGTTCATACTGTCCATATCATGTGCACTTCAAGAAAATGGAATATTTGTGCTTAATATGTATTGCCAATATCTTAATATCCTAATAAAGAGTCCATAAAAATCCAAATGTCTCTTGATTTTTTATTTCTAGTCATCTATTTAAATAAACAAATTATTTAAATAATCCCTTGGTAGAAAGATCGACCCAGGAGTCACAATTCAAATCAAATTATAATTGTGCTTCCTAGTCTTCTTTACTACTGGAGGGAAAAAAAAAGTGTATTGAGAAGTGTAAGACATTTCCTATGGAAAACAAATACTAACTTGTAAAGTAGTAGTTGCTCATGAATACCCCTTTTCATTATATAAATTCAACAGAAAAATTTCAATTTAAAATGTGTACTATTAGGGCTGGAACCGTGGCCCAGCTGTGCTTGCCTAGCATGCGCAAGGTTGCAGGTTTGAACCCCAGCACCATGTACGCAATGAAAACTCAGAGCATCAAAAACTGCATGAAAAACTAAATAAAATTATTCTCTTCTTCTCTCTCTCTCACATTTTAAAATGTGGATTATTATACACGGCTTGATCCAACTCTTTCTTGCCTTTGTGTGGTTGTTTGTATGCATGGGGAAGAAGGATCTGCAAAATTTCTAAACATTTCATTTTTTCAAATTAAATGTAATGAATGTAATGAAAGACGAAACAGGCCAGTGGAGAGCCAGGAAGTGCCACAATGGTCAGTGTCATGAGAGATGAACATTACTACTATAAATTAATAGATAAAAATGTCACAGAAATTTTTTTTTAAGAGTGAGGGACAGTGAGAGAAAGAAGGAGAAAATCAAGTTTTAGTTAGCTTTTCATGTGGCTTTTGTTGCTCCAACACTTCTTGTGTACCTGGTGCTAGAGTTCAAACCCATGTCCTCACATATGCCAGGCAAGCGCCATAAGTGCTGAGCCATCGCTCCAGGACCAAAAATTGTGCTTCTATTTGAACTCTTCTTTAGTAACTATTATGGTCAAAGATAAATCACAAAAATATAAATGCCACCACATAGTTTTCCAAGTTCAGAAGCAAAGCAATTAAAGAACCTTTCATCCACTTTATTTCACTTAAATATTAGTTTTTTAAAAGACATATTTTCCTATATGAATTGGACAATATCATTACAATTAACTTTATTTTTATCTCTGCTCAATTCAATAAGTCACTTGCTTTTAACCTGAACCACATTAAACCATCTTTCCTAAATAAATTCAATTTGATTCATTACAATCTGATTTTTTGCTATTTTTTTCAACTAGGGAAATTATTTTAGAAATTATTCCAAATTTCAGAATGTTTTTATGCATAACTGAAAAGAAGGTCTTAATTTCTTAGAAACCAAATTTTAGAAATTGAGTTTTGGAAACCAAGTTTTAAAATTATAAATCATGCTTGGAGGTATTAATTAAACCTCAATTATCTTTTACCCCTGGGTAACTTTATTAAATGTTTTAGAATAATGAAACATGATTTTAATGCTAAGGACACCACCTATTTATTAACATTTTTATTTGAAAATAATTTTCATTTTGAAATGAAAATATCTTAACAATGGAACATTTCAAACCTTAAATTTCTCCAGCAGTTAAGGCTTCCATATATATATACCAAGATGACACATTATAATAGCACTCTAATATTCTTTGTGGTTACCATTTTAATGATTGGTTTATTGTGATAAAGAACTACTCTAACCCCAACCAAAGAGATGAAACTGTTTTCTTAGTAATCAGGCTTTATGTCTCTTTCTGTGAAACTGAGATACTTAGAAATTGGAATTCCCAGTCTGAAATCATTTTGTTTGGTTGAGCTTTGAATTTTGTGACTCATATTGCCCATAACTATAAAGGCATTAGTAACGACTTAAATACTAGATGGGTATAGAGATTCTTCCTGGATTTGTTGCTCTGAGGGCCATTTCAAGCAAAGGCAATTAAAGCGATAATATGGGTGATTCTGTTGGACTAGATAAAAGAATGTGAGATATTCTTGTTTTGTTTAATTTAATGATTTCTACCACTTATCAAAGGAAGAACTTCAAAAGTTTTAATCCAGGAGAAAGAAAGAATAAGAAAGGGAAGGAGAATAAGTTGCCTAGATTCAGGCACAGCAAAGTAGCATAAAGATAATTCAGAATTTAGTTTTAAATATATATAAAATAGCTAAAGAATGATTTATCTGTAAATAGGTATAACTTGTCTCACATACTAGAGACAATCATTAATAAGAATATGATGAAGTTGTTTTTCTCACAAAACCAAATTCCAGAGTAGAGTGATTTGGTTTGAAACTCACAGGTAAGTTAATTTGACTTACGTGTATTTTAAAAACATAAAAATGTTTACTTGCCGAACCAATAGTCAGTAGAGATTATGTTGAGTTGCTTTATTGAATTTGTTCTTATTGTACTTATTCTGTACCAATGCACTATACCTTACAAAATTTTTCCCATATAATCTCTTCCTGAGAAACTGTATTCATCAATAACAGCATCTAGACTATGTAAAGAAGTCTCCTGGAGGTACGCGCTCCAGACAGATTTATTTGTGCATTACATAAAAATTGTCTTCTGGTTTTAGCCAGAGATGATAAATTCCCAGTAGTAAACATTATGCAACATTATAGATTTGTGTGTAGAGACCACAAATTTAAATAAACAGATATAAGCTGAGCCTTACACAAGTTGAGCTTTAAGTTATAAGGAAGTACAGGATATAACAGGCAATGTGAGGATCCAAAGACTGCATGTCTTCTGAAAGGCATTCCAAGTTTTTAAGAATGCTCCTCTAGTTTTATACAACCTGAAACTAAATTTGGAGGCAGGATTTATCTTGACCACTATTTCAACACCTCTACTCCAACAATCTATGTAAAATGGAATAAGGCTTAAAAGAAAAGTGGGAATGATGTCCTAACCTTCAATTCCAGGCTCTACCTTCAGAATGCAATTTCTCATCTTAGTTGGACTTTGCTCCGCCATCCCCGTGAGCACCCCCCTCCTCCACTGTTAACTCAATTTCAGATTCTGGAGTCTTCAAGTCTTTATAGTTTTGAGACTAGAAAGCAGTTCCTGTCTATTCATCTCAAAAAAGAGAAAGTGGAATCCAGGAAAGTCGTGGGCCCACTCTTCTTCAAGTTTAAGGTGTTGCCCAGTATAAATCGCAGCTCCAAGTGCCATTTGCTAAGTGACCTCCGGCAAGGAACTAACCCATGGTTTCCCTATTCAAAAATGAGTTAGAAGAACAATTCCAGAATCATGTGGAGATGACAAAAATATATCCCAAGTACTCAAAAGTCCTAATTCAAACCATAAGAAGCTCTCAGTAAACTTTGCAATAGAGAGCAAGTTTCTATAGTGACCTAGGTCTAAATTGAGCAGTTTGAATTGATGTTCATTTCTAACACCCTAGCCCAAAACCATCTCAGGTTTTCTTTTCTTTTCTTTTTAAGAAAGAGGGACAGTGAGAGAGAGAGAGGGAGAGCAAGAAACAACTGTTTAGTTTTTCACGTGGCCTTTGTTGCTACAACACTCAGCTGTGTATGTGGTGCTGGGGTTCGAACTCAGGTCCTCGTGCATGCTAGGCAAGCACCGGAACCGCTGAGCCACCGCTCCAGCCCCTCAGGTTTTCTTAAAAACCTGTTGTGTAAAAATGCTCTGACACCAACAGTCATTTAGATCTTCCATTTAGATCTGATTTTATAGAAATGAATATTTAAGACTATCTGCTCTGGCTACCAAGTTATGAATGCAAGAACTTATGCTTGAATTATATTTGAGTCCAGTATAGATAGAAATCCAAAAAAAATGATAACATACAGATAAATTTTTGAAAGTCCAAATTTTAAAAACCAGGTTTGGATAAAAAGTTATATAGCTATATACTGCCCCTGGATAATAACCTAATTCAGGCCACATTCCTTTTTGCCAAAATTGACAAGCATTGCTTTTGTGTTGTTTTGTTTTGTTGCAGTGCTAGAGAATGAACCCAGGGCTTCAGCACAAACTAGGGAAGCACTCTACCACTGAGCTACATCTCCGGTACCGACAAGCATTAGATGTCTAATGTTCCAAATCACTTATTTATATTGTCTGTTAAAGATTATTAAGCTCCTGGAAATGTTCCAGCACATATATTTCATTAATTCTAATACATACATTTAATATTTTAGCATTTCTAAAATTGAAATATATCTCACAACACGATATAATATTGTGTCAGTTTAGCAGCAGTGTTTTTCTTTTGGGGTGGTGATATATGAAACAATGATGCATTTTACGACGATGGCATCTTAGAATACATGAAATACAGTAATTCCAAAAAAGCATTCACTTCATCTTTATAGACCTTTTGCCATCAACTGACTATAACCATGCCTTTCCACATCTGTATAAAAGAACTCTACAAGTCCAATCTGTGTTTACTGTAGACTGCATATGTAGGGTACCAACCAAGGAACAGACTCGGACTCTCTCCCCTGCACATTCTGTAATAAAGGAGCTTTCAAAGCAGTGAGGGATCTTTCAAAATTTGTCTTTGAGGATACAAACTTTAAGTTTACCCTCCCATACTCCCTTCACTTTGAGCTTAAAAATGCTGAAAATTAGAAAATATTGATTTCAAAGATTTTTAAGGCATGTAATACACAATTCATCTTAAGAAATGTAAATAAAAGCATTGGATTTAAGTTTAAAGGCAAAAAGTATTCCAGTGTTCTAAATCAACGGACAAAATCAATTCACCTTTTCCCTATTAGATATTCACGTGCTCATATTTCAGAGGCGAAGCTACATCACTGACAAGCATAAGGCTCAACTGTGGCTCTCTACCTCTTCTAACACCAAATCTCTTTTCAATGGATCACTTATTGCCATGCACTGCCTTACCTTGTTGTTACTGTTGCTTTACAAGCTTGAACAATCTGGAGGAAGTTCCAGTGTGAAGGTAAACTTCTAGCTGTATTTTCAAATGATATATTCATTCTTTTAAATGTTTTCAGCTGTCGGAATCACTGACATATTTCTTTTCATAGAGATTTAATTTTTACCCACTACAAGTATCACCATTTTCCCCTCAGATCCCATTTCCCCAAACTCCACAACTGCCCCTGGTAAGCATGGATTTGGGAATCTCAAATTGAATAGTTAAATGATAGTTCTGAAACGTTCCAAATTTTCATATGGAAATATGAGGTTGCCAGGCATTGGCTATTTATGATTCTCTCCCTGCAGAGCTTGTGGTGGGGTGTGACAAGGGATTAGGAAATTTCCCCCAAAACAAAGACCTCCTCCAGTGTCTTGCTATACCTGCCATCAAAAAGGAGTTATATTAAACTAATTACTTTCTGATATGGCCAGTTACTCTTCATGAAGAGAGTACTAACCTCTATGACATCCACTCTTTTGTTTTTACTAAATCACCTTTGCTGCTTTCTTTTCTCTAAGAAGTTTTCCCTAGCTTTCTATAACTCCTTATCAAAGGTCAAACAACAAAACTATTTTAATATTCTTGTTGGGTTCTCTCCAATCGCATCTAATACATTTTATAACATCTTGTCAATAAAGGCTGGAAGTACACCAGATATGGAGTTTCCTTTAGTCTGTACATAACACTTTTATGGATATAGTATTCATTCAGCTAATATTACTATCTACTACATAATAGGGTCAATGGTGAATACTATAAACACAAAAAGCATTAGATAACTTCATAATCTGATAAAAAAGAGAGATTCACAATACTTTATGATATATTAGGCATCATAAAGTAATTCAAAACAATTTGATAAATGCTCCTACACAAGTACAAGCTAGATTAGGCTGCAGGTCAGACTTCAAAAAGAAGTCAGCATTTGGACGGTCTAAAAAGAAAAAAAGCAGGTGGGGTATTCTGGGTAGAGGAACAGTAAGTGCAGGGGCATGGCCCTGTAAAAACACATGGCAAGTTGGGGAAGGCTACAACACAGGTTGGGACCATGTCAAATTTGGACAGTATATAACAATTGAAGTTCGGAAAAGTTCAAATAATTTAAAATAGCATCTTGCCTAATTTCTTCTGATCCTCTGATTATTTTAAAAACACAAACATGATTTTTCATAATTTAGTTTTAAGCTTGCATGTAAGAAACACTTCCTCTTATATTTAATTTCAAATTGTTTCAACTGTAAATAGGTTTTGGAAATTTGTCACTCAAGTTGTCCTCAATGGAACATTTCTCTCCCTTTAATGTTTTCACATGTCAAATCCTAGCTGCTTAATTTCTGGGCATTTGCATATATAATTAATTGCTAATTATTTTGTTTATAATAGGAAATACATTATTTCCTTTGGGGGAGGGAGGCTGAAATTCAGAAAGATCTGTTCTAAACTGGTATAAATACCCTACAGTTTTAGCTTATAATTGTAACTTAGGAGTCTCCATTAACATCTTTTTTGGGCATGTATGTGTGTGTATGTGTAGTCAAATAGGATTTATTCCCAGAATGGGTCAATGTTAAATAGTATTATCCAGGATATCAACAAAATAAAAGAATTACTGTCAACATTACTTAAAATGCAACAATAAATTCACTATGATTTACCATTCCTGGTCAATTAACATCATATCTTTAAAATTATATAAGTAAATGTGGCAACAAAAAGAATCTTAGTATCTGAAATGGAACTCTTCCTACCACCAGGGGGCAGAAGAGTATTTTAAAAGGAAGCAAGAAAAGAAATTCCACTGTAGTTTGCAAGAACTATCAACATGATTCACAAGACAGATTGCCAGGCTTTACTTTTGACTGATTAAACAAAATGACTCAATCTCTTGAAAGAAAATAAGTCATATAGAATCTTGTTCTTCCAGGGAAGTGTCTTGTGTACTGTTATGCCCAGTCCTAGATATAACTGTTCAATAGCACTTCAAGCATGGATGGATGGAGAGATGAATGATTGGAAGGAAAAGTCAATGAATAGTGAGGGGAAGGGAGGAAACCAAAGGAAATGTTTGTGGTTTGTTTATTCACAATTCATTTTTTTTCCTTTATTTAGATTCCAATTCCTTTTCCTTATGATCCAAATCACGTAATTACGCTGAAAGCTTCAAGAAAATATTTAAATGAATACAAAACACAAACTTGAAAATTCTCTAATTTTAACTGGAAAGAAATTTTATACTAAGAATTAATGATTAGCTTCTCTTTAGGGGACCACTAGTTATTGACGTTTTGTGTGATTTGAACATTTTAATGTACAAATTTCACATACACTTGAAAACTGAATTACCTAAGACCTTATACATTCAGAGTTTTGTGTGGAATGAACCCAGGGATCAGGAGAAAAATCTGATGCCAGCTCCAAATCTGCTCTTTAATAATTTGAAATAATCAGACTCCTTTGAGCTTTACCTTCTTCTCAAAAGACAAAATAGTAAAAATAGATAATCCATTGTGCCTCTAAAATGATACACTTTCACTTGACGTTAATGGGGGAAACATTCTTATTTAAAAAAAGAAGCCTCTCAACTGGATTAAAAGTTATGGTCATGGTATGAAAGGTACATTTAAATTTTACTTTTGATGGGACTTTACTGAATTGGTGATACTTATATGAAACTGATTCAGTCAAAAAACAAAGTTATGTATTTTATCTTAATTTCAACTATCAAAATGATACTTTCATTAAAATTACAGAAAATAACACTATGAAGATTTCCTTTCATAAAACCTAGTAAGCATAGATTTGATGATCTTCAGAAGAAATCCCTGCTGTGTTTGGAGCCCACAAAAGAAAATATGAACTACATGTTTCTAGAAATAGCTTTGAAAAACGGGAACCGTTAGTGGTACTTAAAATATTAGTGAATATGAATCTTAATGACAGAATTCTTAAATGCTAAGAAATCTAAAACGCATGTTTTCATTTGCCAAGCTAATATAAAATTATAACACAGAAAAAATAGTTAAAATGCTGAATTATAACTCTTTTATTATTTTGTGTTTCCTTTATTCTAGGTTCTGACACCTAATGATTTCATAACGATAATATGCTTTACCCTGTTAATCCATAAAGTCTATAAAAATATTACTTAAATATCCCACATAAGACGAGTCAGTTCATTCTGGAAATTATTATCTTATTAGTCCAAGTCATTTGTACATAATGTAAAAGCACAGCTGTTAAATTCAGAGCCAAAAAACAATCTTAATGCCTGAAAACAGTTCTGTATTCTATATACAGATCAACAAAACAATTTCTTCTATAATTGGTGACAGAGTCAAACATAATGAATATAGTTACAAGATAGAAGAAAATATTCCTATAAATTAAACATAAATCTCAGCATTATAACTTCATTTTAAAATCTTTCATCATATAAATAAAATCATAAGCAATAAAATGGAATTAATTTTTCAATAAAATTTTTGTATACAAAATATTCTAATTTATACTTACCAAGTTAAATATAAGTTGAAAATTAAACCCACTAATAATCCTATTCTTTCAAAGTTAATCATTTCTATTTTGAACCAACTGGTGGTAAGTATTTTTATGCTATTATAAACTACAAATTTATTGAATGGACTGAAAATAAGAGTTTATAATTTTTTTTTTATTTTTAGGAGCTCCCTGGGGTAAGATTTTATTTCTATGATTACATTTATAAAAGTGGCAATGTCAAGAAAGGTAAGAATAACTCCTCTGAACTTAAAAAACACATGGCAGAATCAACCCACCTCATCTACCCAATTAGAACGCATGAGTGATAAACTCAATTTCCTCCTTTTATCTTTTAGATCAAAATTTCTTCATGTCTAAAAAGGTATATAATGCCCCAGTACTTCACAAAATTTAAGCTTACAGACAAATATACAATATTAGGTTAAGAAATTTCAAACAAAGAGGTTTAACTCAGGCTTTCTTAATGAGAAAAGCCTACTACAAAATTAGCAAAGCTAGTTAGGGACTATTCTGAAGGCAAGTTAATCACATATACTTAACACAGAGCACAGCAGCTTGCTGGGTGGAAAGGCTATAAACTTTGGGACTTCTTCTCTGACTCAAGTCTGCTTTCATTTAAAAAATACAGTAAAAAATTTGAGACAAAAATACATTATTTTTTAAACAATCGAATAAATATTATTAAAATTATATGCAGTACTTATTTTAATGTACCTTGAAGAAGTTGATAAATCAAAGTATTTCAATTTCCCTTTTCATAAAGAAATTGAACTTTCACCCAATAGTTTCCCTTCCTAATCGGTTTCAATGCTCTGAAGTACTAATTTAGTACGTTTTATTTTACCGTTTTCAATTTCCTTTTTTGAGAAAGAAATTGAACTTTCACCCAATAGTTTCCCCTCTTAATCGGTTTCAATGCTCTGAAGTATTAATTTAGTACATTTTTTTTACCGTTTCAAATTCTTCTATAAGGCCATCAGAGGCCAAGTGGGAAATATAAAGTTCATGTTGTTGACAAGACAATTCAGGATTCAATTTATCAGCATTTAAGTATAACAGTCACATTATTTTCTATTCCCAACCCACGTAGTAACATCAATATTAATACATTAGCAATGAACCATAAAATGGGAGACAGGTGGTGAAAATGCCTTCATATAATAACTATAACCTGTATTTTCTATTTCAACAGAAATAATTGTCACTATTATGCGAGAAGTTATTCATGGTTAGTAAAAATCTCCAAATATTTTTTCTATTTGGAGTGTACTGTTAAATATTCGTAAGTATTTTATCACCTAAGATTGTGCCCACCTTGGTAATCAAATGTAAACAAGACAAACCTAATTACAAAAGATTTCTTCAAAGGATGTATTTTTAAATCAATGTACTTATTATACCTCCAGAAATATTTGAGAAATAACCACTTGTAAACATAAAAGAACTTAACACTTTTAAACGAGTAGCCTCTAAAAGTGCTAGAATTTTCAAATTCCCTGGTTAGCTACCAAGTGTTTAACTTTTAAAATAATTATGATATTAAGTAAACTTAGCATACATTTCTATTTGAATTGCAAATTCTTTCAAAAGCTCAAGAATGCCTGCTGGCAAGACAAATACTGATTGTGGTCATTTATCCTTAGATAAGATATAACCAAATAAAATATTTTCATTCCAAAATTATGCAAACAATTTTAACAATGCTAGTCAAATCAGGTGTGACCCTTAAATTTAAAGTTACAAACTATGACTGCATTAGTTTGGCTAACTAAATATCATTTATGTAACACACTGTACCTTCCCTAACTACATCCTTAAAGTAACAAGTCATAAAAGATTCATAAACTGGGTATACCAGGATTTAAACCTCAGCTCTGTCCCTTACTAAATAAAACCTTAGGCAATCTTTTAAAATTTCAATTTCTTCATCTGTAAAATGGAGTATCACCTGACTTCCTAAGATTATTGTGAGGATTAAGCGATAATAATATAGATATTCAGTAAATGGGATCTGCTACTTGTTTTACTCAGTCTCTAAAAGAAAAAAATATTAATTATCCCTAAGACATTAGGAAAGCAAATATGAAGGGAATATTACCTAGTGTTAGAGATGCAGATGTTCCTCCAGGAAAGTCTAAAACTGACATTTTAATCTGGCTTTTTATTATAGATGGTGCTGGATAGTTAACAGAAGATTGTTTGCATCTATTAGATCTATAGTTGATAGTGGCTTTATCATTTTTCATAACTCTCTCAAAGTTCCATTGAAAAGTCCAAAATACCACAAAGAATCTGTTATCTATGGACCATCTGCTTTAGTCATACTTTAAATAAAACTTTAACACAATTTAATGTCTTACAGTTCAAATATATCAAAATTATTAAAACTAAATGTCATTTGCAAAAAAATTTTCAAACTTTGATAGTTTTCATAAATAGTTTCAATTTCAAAGAGTTTTATTAGTGCCAGGAAGAAGAAATTTCTTCCTGTCAAACAGTAAAAGCAGAAGCCAGCTCTTTCGTGCTGGGAAGTCATTCTGCCTCTCACCCAACGAGCAGGTTACCTTCATCAAATATAAATCCCTTATGACACACCCTAAAGACTAGGAGGTTATGGATTTTAAAAGACTAATATCAAAATAAGCCTCATAATAATAATTCTTCCAGAGGGGCCCAAGGTATCCTGAAATCAAACCCTGCAATATTTCTTTGTTTTACCTTAGGCCTAGTTTTGCTCTCTAGCTACCAAGTAAACCTGATACATTTTTCAAACATCTGAAGAAAACTACCATGGCCCTTTTCCCTAAATCTCCTTTTCTTTAGATGTCCCATCTATAGTCTAACTGGAAGGAAGAAGGAATTCTGATTGTCCATCTCAATATCGTGAATCTTTTGCAATAGATATCCTTAGCCAGAAGTGTTTTTCGTTCCTCTTTCCTGCTTCCAAGAGTCTAGTACACCAACCCTTTCCTTTCCTCTTCGATTTATATTAACCATGTGCCTCTCAAAAATCCTACTTCAATCCTTAACATTCCGTTCCTAATGAAAAGTACTCTAACTCACAACAATCTCCCTCTGAACCTGCCTGATTTCAATTCCTTTCTACATCCATTTTTAATTGATTTTTGACATATACTAGTTATAGTAGAGTGAAATCTCCACAAATTACTAATTTCCTAGATATATTTTTAAAATTCAGAATTTCTGAAAAATGAGAATATGAGCTCTTATTCATTGATCTTGATCTTTATTGACCAAAATAACTGAAAATGTCCTTATAAAATGGATTAGCCAATGACAAAAATACAGTTTCCACTTTTGAAATCAGCTTCAACAAGATTATACAAATCAAAATGTGAACCAAATAATTTAAATAAAAATCAGATTAGACATTAAACTATAAGCAATGGCAGTAACTCCTTCAAAAGTTTTTGATGTGGAAAGAACATCCTTCAAGCCTCAGCATATTAGGAGGAGAAAAAGAACTAACAGACAAGAACAGCACAGAAAGTGGAAGTTACAGCCGATGGGGAATTTATTTGTATTCTAACTACAATTCTTCAACAACACCAGTTACTAAACTTAAGCTATGCTTAAATAGAATACACATAAAATATAACTATTTCTAATCCTTTTGACCAGAAAGCTGGAAATTCTATTTCAACATATTTACTTACTTTATTCTGATGCAAAACATTCTAAATACAAACATTCTGAAAGTGAATAAAATGACTTCCAAGTGAGCTACCCTGCCCCTTTGGTTACAGCCTTCTTTTCAGTGCATGCTCCTTTACTGCCCTCTGGCTAGGAAGACCACAAGTTATGACCCATTGCAGTCAGCAGAGTCCTCACTCCAGTGTGCATCTCGTTTCTCTGTCACAAGTTTGATGAACTGAGAGTGGCTGGCATAAAGCTTGAGCTTATCACTGATGTCCACCCATTTCACTTTTCCAGCATCATCTCCAGCTTCTAGGGCAATATTGTCCATTATCTCACCTGGTTATCAAAGAAAAGCCATCACCAAAAAAAGGAATTAGTTTACTCATTCCTTTTTCCCAACATAATAAGTATATCTTCAAATATTCTTACTAAAAATGATCTTAACTCATTACTGTATTAGTGACCAAGAGAATTAAAAATCAAAATATTCTAAATAGCCCACATTTTAATTAAGTTCCTAAATTTCAGGTTAAGCACCAATAGAAAGCTTGTCCCTTTAAAAAAAGAACAGTATCTTTATGAAAGAGAACATGTCAAATGAATACAAACCCTTACATTAAAAAATAAAAATTCCTGAGAGATCAGAGACTTGAAAAGAAAACACAAATACACCTATAAATAATTGGAAACTTAAGGTTAACAATTCTTAGATCCAGCAGAGGGCACACTGCTTCTCCCTCTCCAGAGGAAAATTCCCTCCAGTTTTCAGAAGGGAGAGATGAAAAGTAACCATTCTGAAATATGCCCAGAGCATTCTGCCCCCATTGACAATTATTTTACCAAGGCCTAACCAACCTGGGGGAAGGGAAATACCCAATTCCAGACCTTCTGGCCTTCCTGTCTGATCTAAGGATAGGAGGAGGAAGAGAAGCTAAGAAGCACTTATGAAGGTCACAGGCCAAGGGCTCAGGCTCACTAAAAGGCTGAAACCCAATCATAGAATTCTCCCCCAAACTTACCATAATAGGGGGATACAAGTGAAGGTACATCTCTAACCTTATTACGTCTCTAAGGTAACCCAAAAATAACAGTAAAGATTTTAAAAAAACAAGGATGCTAGAGGAAATTTTAGTCCGTAACTCCTATAGCTATAGCAATAAATACAGCTATCTTGGCCAGATAAAAACAAAATTTCACACTAAATACCTATTTCCTTTAACTCATTTTGTAAGATAATTCACATCCAGCTTTTAGAATATACTTCAGATATGCTAAAAGTTTACAAAAAACAGTCTGAAGAGACAGGTAAGCATTAGGACCAAATAGATATTTTAGAAGATTTTTTTTTAATTTAAAGGAAGAAAGAAAAATGAAGTGAAAATAGTTAACAATGTATAAACTACATAATCAACTTTTTTGTCAGTATTTAACTTATATGAACCTATTATATTCGCATATTTCTTCTAAAGTTCTCAATAGCATAAGGATGAATTCTTGTTAATATCTTAATGTAGTTGTACTGGGAGTTTCCCCAAGTTCAACAAGGAAAAGCACAGAGAAGTCACAGATCTTCTCATTCTGTGAATATCCTAAGTCTAAGGGGAAAAGTCATTTTCCACTCTTTGATATGGTGCCCTCACTTCATTATGCTGCAGATAAAAACCAAATACTTAAGAAATCGTCCAACTTGGCAATCAAATACGTTTTTGGAGAAGACATTCAATGTATAGATTAAAAACAATTTAAGATAGTAGTTTACCCCTTTTCTTGTAGTAACAGATTTGATTCCCCACCCCCCATAAGTTCTAAAATCCCCAGACTAGAAAAAAACATTCATTTAAAATTTTTTTTAGTATTTGGAGTCTTTTTGGTATTGTTCAGTACGTTAATAATGCATGTTATTATCAAAATATTTCAAACAATAAGATAAATACAAATCCCATTTCCTTATCATTGCCCTAATCCACCACCCAAATTCGCAGTTGCTTTTCTTTCTGTCTTACACAAATGGAATTATATTATACAAATAACATGACAACTTTTAAAAACACATCATTTTAGCTCATGAATTCAAACTTAATTTCATGTCACTGGTTGATAACACTTTTCAGGGTTTGTTCTAAATAGCATTTATTTATTTTTTAAAGTGAAGTTGGGATCAAACCTGGGGCCTCATGCATGCCAAGCACTGAGCTACACAGTCCCAGCCCTCTATGTAGTCTTTTTTTTTTCTATGTAGTCTTTTAGTGCCAAAAACTTTGCTTTCATATAAATATAATCCTCCAATCAATCAATAGTTAATTGGCCTAAAACACTCCAATAGTCCAGAACAACTGTACCCCAGTAGGCTGCTTGACATCTTCAATTCCAGTCAGTCCAAACAATATGAGTATAAAATTACCTGTTTCATCATGGTAGTTCACAGCTTCTGTCTCCATCCATGCATTATCAGTATTTCGAGGATCATCAACATATCCTTTATATATCTATTTTTAAAAGGAGGCAGATTAAAAAAAAACAAAATCTGGGGTAAAACAGTAATGGATCAAAAAAAACATGTTCAGAAGATACACCAGATCCAGAAATGTAAATATACTGTTGCACAACAATATGAACATACTTAACACTACTCAAGTTTAGGCTTAAAAATGGTTAAAATGGTAAATTTTATTATGTGTTTTTTATCAAAATTTTTAAAAAGAAATGTAAAGATCTAAAACCTTTAATGTAGTTTTCATACACTTCTTTTAAACTTCCCAGGGGACAATATTGTCTTTGGAGACAGTTTTAACATTCATAAAACCCTCAATAGATTAAGGCTTTTAATTTCATAATGTGAGAGGGGCTGGAGATAAATGATAGAGAATGTGCTTTTAGCATGTGGCAGGGCCTGTGTTTAATTCCCAACAGGGAAAAAAAAACTGAAAATAGTTCTTTTGGATTTTTCTATTTTAGTAATTTCTATGATTATAATTTCATAAACGGAAAGGTAGATTCTTTTATTTAAACAAAAGATCTATAAATAAAACTAAAGAAATTTAAGCTTATGGATACATGAAAAGATTTAGATCTAGCCATCTAACACAAACATGATCTAAAATATAAATAAATAGGGCTGAAGCGTGGCTCAGTGGTTTGAGGGCTTGCCTGGCATACATGAGGACCCGGGTTCAAACCACCACACCACATACACAACTAAGTGTTAGAGAAACAATAGCCATATGAAAAATAAATAAAATTGATTCTTTCTCTCTCTCTCCTCTCCTTCTTTCTTTAAATAAATAAAACTGAACAACACAGATAAAAGATTAAGAAATTCCAATTCTGGAACGAAAACAAAGTAATCCAAAATGAAAGTCAACAAAAGGAAAAAAAAATCTATTCCCTTCCTTATTGTAAGCATACATATGCCTTCTTATTTTTCCTTAATTACATACAGAGAGTATATAAACGAAATAGACATGAGATTTAAGAGGGTATCTACCCAAAAAACTCTTAGGGAATTTAAAATGTGAATGTCCTTTCAGAGAGGAGAATTCATGCCAAAAAAAAGGGGGGAGGCATTTCTGTTGGATGGATACTCAGCAGATCTGGTCACACCTGGTCTAAAGAAAAACTAAGAAGAAAGAAGAAATTAATGATTAAATTGACCTAAAGTTGGAACTGTGGCTCAGTGGTTGCAGCACTTGCCTGGCATGCACGGGTATGCAGGTTCAAACCCCAGCACCACATACACAAAGAAGTGTTGGAGCAATGAAAGCCACATAAAAAACTAAATAAAATTAATTCTATCTCTGTGTGTGTGTGTCCCTCTCTCTTTAAAAAACTTTTTTTTTGACATAAAGTTAAGCTACAAAAGTTTAAACAGAGGGGCTGGAGCGGTGGCTCAGTGGTTACGGTGCTTGCCCAGCATGGACAAGTACACAGGTTCAAACCCCAGCAACCCACGTACGCAACTAAGTGTCAAAGCAACTTACGCCATGTGAAAAACTCAATAAAAATTGATTCTCTCTCTCTCTCTCACTGTCCTTCTCTCTTTAAAAAAAAAAAAGTTTAAACAAAAATGTATTTTATAGTGAAGCTATACAATTTAAGTGTTTTTTATGAATACACTTTTTCAAATAAACAAGCAATCTAATTTTCTTTAGAGAAAGTTCTTCTAGGTTACAGGTAAACTTTAAGTCATCTTTCATTAATTCACACGGGTAAATCCCTTCTGGGAACCACCATTTCTCACCACTAGATGTTCCTGGCTGAAGAGTCTGTGCAACTGTTCTTCTATTTCTCTCTTTTCAGCACTGGATTTCTGTAAGGAATTAAGAGCTTCCTCACCAAATTCTCTTTTTAGTGTGGCACTAATCTTTTCTCCTGGATCTACCATCCCCTAAGAGAAAAAGAAAAGTGTAATAACTTTGATTTATTCACCAAATATTCACTGAAGTACAATAAACTATTATTCAATCAGACAACAGTAGTGGTCCCCATTCCTCTGCAATATACTCTTTTTAAACCATTTGTTTCTAGTAAAAACAGCCAATAAATGTATCTCATCTGTTTGATCATGGTGATTGTCCAAAGTTAGCCTATGGTGTCATTTCCTAACACTTTCCAAACTCAAACTAAGAAAGGAGGCCTGAGGCAAGAGAGAATACGGCAAATAGATAGATTCTTCCCCATTGATCATTCCATTCCAATATACTGACCTTCCTGGTGCTCACAAGACACACCAGACATATTCCCACCAAAGGGCCTTTATACCTGCTATAACCTTTGTGGAAGATCTTTTTCCCAGAAGCCAAAATGACTCAACTCATTCAGATTACAAATATCACCTAAGGAAGAACTTCTCTAACTGTACTATCTAAAATTGCAAATTCTCAAATACTTCTTAGTCTCCTACCTTGCTTTAATTTCTTTCTTAGTACTTAGCCCCTTACTAAGATAAAATATTTTTCTCACTGGAATATGAGCACAATAAGTGTTACTGAAAACGGCACTTCATGGGCTGGAGCGGTGGCTCATCAGTTTCGGCATTTGCCTGGCAAGCACAAGGACCCAGGTTCAAACCCCAGCACCACGTACACAACTAAGTGTTGGAGCAACTCAGGGCCATGTGAAAAACTAAATAAAGCTGTTTCTCTCTTTCAAAGAAAAGAAAAAAAAAAAAAAAGAAAGAAAGAAAATGGCACTTTATTACTGTAATGAAAGATAATGGAAGTAGGGAAAAACTCAGGAGAAAGGTAGTAAATAAAACAACTAAAAAAGACTTAAAACATTAATTTGATTTAATTACAATGCTTACCCCTGGAATTGCCCACTCTCCACAATCTTTCCTTTTTATTGCAACAAACTGTAAGATGTGTTTCCCAGAAACAGGATGGATGATTTTATTTCCACTACTATCCCTTTTCCACCTGTGAATAGTAATGTAAGATCATAACTGACTTAGAATAAAGACCAAGATTCTAGCTCAAGCCCATACAAAATTACAAAAATATACTTTTCTTTGTAACAGAAAATATATAAATTTACCTCAAAATTCAGTTAATTTTATCCAAGAAAAACTATTCTTTTTTCATTTGAAAAACTCTATATTTAGCATCACAAACCAGGACAAAAGTCTACTGTCCATAAAATATTCTGTATTCTCTCGAATGAAAATTCAGGACATTAACAGTTTTTACTATTTAAAATACTATACAAAGAATAGTTTAAAAGCAGAGCAAAATTTAAAGGGAGGGTTCTAAAAATTTCCTTTTAAATCCAAGGTTCTTTTTAAAAATTATAGGTAGGGGGAAAAAAAGAGCCTGGCAACATTAGCATTTTAACAGTTTACACTCAGTTATCACAAAAACAGATTACCTCATACAGTTTCATCTGGTACCTAAAGCAGGGCTTTTCAATCTTTATGCCCTCTTTTGATTAAAAAAAGATAATAACTCACTATTCTTCAATTGCTTTAATTTTAATCTATTTTTAATAATTTTATGTTTTGAATTGAATTACATGATCATGTAAAAAGTATCAAAGCAATGTTAATTTGAGAACATACTTTTTCTAACATCTTTCCCAAAGATGACAAATGTACCTTCCCTTTCTAACCTCCACCACACCAATTTTCACCACACCCCCATTTTAAAAATTGCTATTATAGTCTATTAAGTAAAGGTAAAGATTTTGAACTTTCAATACTAGATCAAAAAGAAAATCTATGATCTATTCACCTCTCTGGATGAGACTCAATAAATTATACTAGATAATTTGGATATGAGTCTCCAAATTCCTTTTTATATAGCAGCTATGATATCCAACTCAAAATTCTTCCCCTGAAAGAACTCACAGTCCATCAGTAGAGCTAAATGTGTAAGTAAGTTACAAGACAGGGTAACAGTTTGATCAGTATGGTGAACAGAAATGAAACACTAAATAAGACAAAATTTATTTTAAGGCATCACACAGAAGAATAAACATAAGCAAGAAGCAAAGCAATAAAACAATGTTTTCAAGAAACTGAGCATCTACGCGGGCCTGGTATCATCAGCACCTGTGAGGGTAAAGATAGGGGATGAGGCTGAGGAAGTGGGCAAAATGTTTATAGGACAAGAGTCACAAAATTCATCTGATTAGAATCAGAAAATATTTTAAGGAGGACAAAGCCATAACCAATTTGGGTATCACAAAGCTCATTCATTTCAACAAACATGGAGGTTGGCTGGGAAGGAAGCAAGACCCAGGGGCAAGACGACCAGCTAAAAAGCTGTTACCACAACCCATGTAAAAGATAATAACGGCAGGGACAGTGAAAATGGAGAAACGGCAGATTTTTTTAATTTTTAATAGCTATATATATATGGCATTTATTATGCACTCAATACTGTTCTAAGTGCTTTAAGCTATTTATCTATTTAAGCCTCAAAACAACACTGAAGTAGTTGTATTATCTTATTTTACAGAGATGGGAAATGAGGCAGAGAGAAAAACCAATAACTTGTCCAAAACTACAGTGTTTAATAAGGCAATCTGGTTCCAAAATCTAAATCACTGCTCTCTACTGCTATCTACTTAAAATCAGAAAGTGGAATGAAAGCATTAATCAGATAAGAGGAGAGGTAATAGGGCAAATGATAGTTCTGTTCACTCATAAACATTCACTGGCACCTACCACACCTCACACGCCAGAAGATGGGAAAATAGACTTAAAACAGTGCCCCAGTTCTGCATCCAGGCACTCTTGACAGCCATGGCCAAGGAACAATGATGAGAAACAGAATAGAGATGCTACTGAGTACTGAGTAAGAAGACAGAACCAAAGAGATGAGGAGCAACCTGCATCTACGATTATGTTCTCAGATTTTATTTTGAAGGGACTTCTTTAAGGATTTTAAGCAGAAGTTTTTTGCTATGTTCCTTATTAGTACCAGATATATAACCATCAAAGTTAAAATACAATTTCTTGATACAACAGTGATGCTTCATTTTAATTAACAAACCTCATTACTATTTATTGTTATCATTAACATGATCTATGATAACGTGATATACAATAACAATATATATCCTGATATTCCCTGCCCACTTCTTATGGCATACACCTGTCTTTAAGCAAAAATGAAAAGAAAATTTTTCCAATAATTATTTGAACTAAGTTTATTCACAGTAACACACAACACTTCCAGCTCATCTTAACTTTAAAGAACCTGAAGGAACTTCCTGTGAATTGGAAAATTTCATACCTGCCCTGGAGATTCTGAACCAGAAGGTTTGAGAAACTCTGCACTACACAACGCTGGTCTTCTTTTCTTTTTCTCTCTCTCTCTCTCTCTCTCTCTCTCCTCTCTATACAATGCTGGTTTTGTTTTGTTTTGTTTTGTTTTGTTTAAGACAGAGGGATAGTGAGAGACAGACAGAAAGAGAGAATCAATTTCATTTAGTGTTCATGTGACTTTCATTATTCCAACACTTCATTGTGTATGTGGTGCTGGGGTTCAAACCCACATCCTCAAGCATGCCAGGCAAGCGCTGGAACCACTGAGCCACCGTTCCAGCCCCACAATGCTGTTTTTTATTTTGTTTGTGTTTTTTTAAACTAATTTTAATAATATTTATTGATTTATTCAAAATAATTCATTTCAACATGGAATGTGCTTTAAGTTTTTTTTAATATATATATATTTAGTGCATTATAGTTTTACATAATGATGGTATTAGTTGTCACATATTCCTAGATGCATACAAATCAGCAATACAATTTGTTTAATATCCCCCCCACACACCCCTTACCGTCCTATCTGCCTCCTCCCATTCTCTGATCCATTTCTTCTGGGTCCTATATTTTTCCTAAATGACCCAAATACAGTGACATAATTGTTATATCTATGAAGAATATTTTTTATATATGGCTATAATGTATATACAGTAACATTTATAATTGCTTGGAATGTACCCTGCTTTATCTAGTTCCAACATTTTCCCTTCTCCTCCCTTTCTATCACCCCTTATTATTCTTCAAAATATTTGACAATGGGATTAAACATTTACATTTTTCTACATAGCTTGTTCAAATATCTTATGAAGTATATTGCAACTGTATCTCATAAATATTAACAACTGGATTTTTTATACTATGGATCTAATACATGAGTTTGTCTACTTTACTCTCAAACCTGGGTTTAGGTCCAACATCCACAAATGAGGGATACCATTCAACCCTTGACTCTGGATTTGACTAACTTTGCTCAGCATGATTTCTTCCAATGCCATCCATTTCCTTCAATAGATGCAATATCATTGTTTTAATAGCTGAGTAGAAGTCCATTGTAATATATACCAGAGCTTTTGGATCCATTCATCCACTAAGGGCATCTGGGGTGGTCCATAATTTAACTTTTGTAAATTGAGCTGCTATGAACATACATTTTGCTGTGTCACTGTAAATTGCTGATTCTAACTCCTCTGGGAAAATATCCAGAAAAGGGATAGCTGGGTCATATGGTGGAACCAACCGTAATTTTTTGAGGAGTCTCCACACTGCTTTCCAGAGCAACTGGACCACTTTGCTATTCCACCAACAGTGTGCTAGTGTTCCTATCTCCCTACAATCCCTCCAGCATTTGTTATTGTTTGTATTCTTCATCTTTGCCAGTCTGACTAGAGTGAGGTGAAATTTCGAGGTAGTTTTGATTTGTGTTTCTCTGATTACCAGTGATTTAGAACACTTTCTCATGTATTCATTGGCTTGCTCAATGTCCTCTGTTTAGAAGTTTCTGTTTAGCTCTCTGGCCCATTTATTGATTGGATTGTTCTTGAGGTTTTTGAGTTCTTTGTAAATTTTGGATATTAGTCCCCTCTCAGAGGGAATCACAGGCCATGATTCTCTCCCATTCTGTAGGTTGTCTCTTGACTATTTTGACTATTTCCTTGGCTGTACAGAAACTTTTTAATTTAATGACATCCCACTCATTGATTTTTTACTAATTCTTTCACTTCAGGAGTCTTGTTAAGGAAGTCATTGCCAACTCCCATATGCTGGAGTGTTGGTCCTATCTTTTCTTCCAGCAGTTGTAGGGTAGCTGGTTTAACTCCTAGTTCCTTGAGCCATTTTGATTTGATTTTCATGCAATGTGAAAGGGTCTAATTTTAATTTTCTGCAAGTGGCTGTCCATTTTGTCCAGCACCATATGTTGAATAGGCTATCTCTCCTCCATGTTACATTTTGACCCCCCTTGTCAAAGATCAGATGTTTAAAGACTTGTGGGTTTGTCTCAGTCTTCTTTTCCATTGGTCTTCATTCCTATTTTGATACCAGTACCATGCTGTTTTTAATACTATACTCTGTAGTATAATTTTAGATGTGTATTGCAAAACCATCTGTTTCATCTTTCTTGCTTAGTAATGTTTTGGCTATTCTGGGTAAGTTGTTCCAAATGAATTTGAGAATTACTTTTTCTATATATACAAAGAATGACATTGGTATCTTGATGAGGATTACATTGAATCTGTACAGTACTTTTGGCAGAATGGCCATTTTAATTATATTAATTCCACCTAACCAAGAGCATGGAACATCTTTCCATCTTATCAGGTCTGCAATTTCTGTTTTCAGTGTTCGATAATTTTTCTTGTAGAGGTCTTTTACGATTTTTGTTAGATTAATTCCCAAGAATTTTATTCTTTTAGAGGATATTGCAAATGGGACTGATTTCCTAATTTCTTCTTCTGCCCTAATGTTGTTGGCATGTGGGAAAGCTATTGATTTATGGGTGTTGATCTTGTAGCCTGCTATTTGCCAAATCTGTTTATTTGCTCTAGCAATTTTCTGGTGGAGTTTTTTGGATCTTCCAGCCATATGATCATGTCATCAGCAAAAGGGGATCGTTTGACTTCCTCCCTTGACTTCCTCCCTTCCTATTCTTATCCCTTTGATTTCTTCCTCTTGCCTGATTGCTCCAGCCAGGGTCTCAAGGACTATATTGGATAAAAGTGGTGAAAGCGGGCAGCCTTGCCTTGTTCCCAAGTTCAGTGGAAATGCTTTCAACCTTCCTTCATTTAGTATCATACTAGCTGAGGGTTTGGCATATATGGTCTTTACAAAGTTATGTTCCTCTGATCTCTATTTTCTCTAGAGTTTTGAGCTTAAATGGGTGCTGGATTTTATCGAAGGTCTTTTCTGCATCTATGAGATGATCATATGGTTTTTGTCCTTAATTCTGTTTAAGTGATGAATCACATTTAGTGATTTTCATATGCTGAATTAGCCTTGTATACCTGAAATGAAGCCCACTTAATCATGAATTATTTTCTTGATGTGTTTTTGAATGTGGTTCACAAGAACCTTATTAAGGATTTTTTCATCGATATTCATGAGGGATACTGGTCTGTAGTTTTCTTTTTTTGATGTATCTTTGTTGGGTTTTGGTATCAGAGTTATGGTTGCTTCAAAAAGTGGGAGGGGGTACCCTCTTTTTCAATTTCTTGGAATACCTTCATAAGGAGAGGCATTAGCTCTTCTTCAAAGATGTGTTAAAACTCTGCAGAGAATCCATCAGGTCCTGGGCTTTTCTTCTTTGGAAGACTTAATTGCTATATGGATTTTGGTGCCTATTACTGGCTGTTTAGGATTTCAATGTCATCCGGTGTCAACATGGGGATGTTGTACACATCTAGAAATTTCCCCATGTCTTCCAGATTATCTGATTTAGAGGAGTATAGTTTTTCAAAATATGTTCTCATAATCTGTTTGATTTCAATGGGGTCAATGCTGATCACTCCCTTTTCATTGGTAATACTGTTGATTTGCTTCAATTCTCTCCTTCCTTTAGTTAGATTAGCTAGGGGGTCTACAAATTTTATTTTTTCAAAGAACCAGCTCTTTGCTTCACCAATTCTTTTTGTTGTTGTTGCTGTTCTCAATTTCATTGATTTTGGCTTTGATCTTAATTATTTCCTGTCTTCTGCTGGCTTTGGGATTAGACCATTCTTCCCTTTGTAGAGATTTGAGTTGGAGCATAAGCTTATTTGTTAGGGATTTCTCCTGATTCTTAACATGGACACTCAGTGCAATAAATTTTCCCTTTAAGAATGCTTTCATGCTGTCTCAGAGGTTTCAATATGTTACGTCTTCATTTTCCCTCTCTTCCAAGAATTCTTTAATTACTGCTCTCATGTCTTCTTGGATCCATTCATTTAATAGGGTGTTATTCAATCACCACATATATGTGTGTTTTGTGCCATGGTTTTTGCTGTTAATTATTAGAGTCATGGCATCATGGTCTGATAGGATGCACAAAATAATATCTACTTTTTTATATTTGCTGAGATTTCCTTTGTGAACTAAAATATGATCTATTTTGGAGAAGGATCCATGTGCTGCTGAGAAGGAGGTATACTCTGCCAATTTGGGGTGGAATATTCTGTAGATGTCTGTTAAGTCTCACAATGCTGTTTTGAATCATGAAATGTATGTAAGAAAAGGGGATAGAATCTTCAGGCCCAGACAATGCTTATGATAATTCTTTACTGAAATACTGGCTAAAGGAAAAAGTACAATATTTGGAGCCACTATCCCTGATTCAAATTTCAGATCTGCATGATTTAGTGTCTTGCCCCAAACAAATCTCCACTTTCAAATCTATAAAATATTTTTTATTTTTATATATATACATAAACCCACAGTAGAACCTAGCAGAATGGCTGTAATAGAGCAGTATTTTTTTTTTTTTTTAAGAAAGAGAAAATTTTTTATTTTTTCACCTAGTTTTAGTTTTTCTTCCACTTAGTTGTGTATGTGGTACTGGGGATCAAACACATGACAGTTGAGCATACACAGGGTAAACATCCCTATTCCAAAAGGAAGGAATAGGGGCATAGAAAAGAAGAGGAGAACCTAAGTAAAACCAAAACACAGCAGGGCAAACATTAATAAATCTTATAGCGCCATGTCCATCACTGAAAGCACACACTAAGTAATGTGATGGGACCTCCAAAGGGATTGGGCAGCCCCATCCCTACAGTTTTGTTGGCTAAAGCCCACTCTTCAAGCTGTCTCTGCTTGCTGCCTACAGCTTTCCTAGACAGGTATTCCAATTCCAAGCAACTATGACTTTGGGGGTCTCCAACACAGCTTTGGCCTCATTTTCACAGCTTCACACATCAGCTTGTAAGAGGCTCCTTGCAGGGAGATCAACAATACCATAAACTTGCCTAGTCAACCATAAATTCCTTTGCAATCCTGGTTGAAGCCTTGATGACCCCATAACTTCTGCATTCTGCACACTTGCAAAACAAGCATCACATGGACAATACCGAAGTTTGCTTCCTGTGGGAGCTATACCAGGATCCACTTGAACCAAGGCTGCATAGCCTCTGAGTGCATGAACATGGGGAAAGGAATCCCAAGGAAATAGATCTGTAGGTGGCCAATAGTGAGCAGGACACCCCAGGGCTCTCTTCTCAAATGATTCTTTGAAACAAGTATACATTTTTATACCTTTGAATCTGTGAGGTATGGGGTATTGCTGATACCTGAAATACTCTGAAGGCATCTTTCCTATTATCCCAATGCAAAGCACTTGGCTTCTTTTTAATGGTGTTAATCTCTTTAGCAACTGTACCCTTCTTTTTTTTTTAACAGGCACAGTGACAGAGAGAGGGAAGTGAGGGGGAGAAAGAGAGAAACAATTTTTATTTAGTTTTTCCATGTGGCTTTCGTTCCTCCGAGACTTCAAGACTTTGCTGTGTACGTGGTTCTGGGGTTTGAACTTGTGTACTTGCACATGCCAAGCAAGTGCCGTAACTGCTCCAGCCCCAACTGCACCCTTCTTGAAAGCAACTTTAACTGCTCCCCTTTTCTGGTTAAATTATAAGTTTTCCAAATATTTCCACTGTATTTTTTTGCTCCCAAATGTAACAGAAAATTTTGCTAAAAGTACCCCGCAATATCCTAGCTATTGCCAGAATTCTGTGCTGCCTTGCAATGTCTTCTATCAGATTAATTAGTCCATCACCTTTAAACTCAATCTCCCACAAAGTCTCCGGGTATCAATAAAATGTAGCTGAATTTTTGCCAAAATGTAATACACATGAATGGATTCTACTCCAATTTCCAATTGAGTTCTCATTTACATATGAAATCTCATGAGCCTCGCCTTCACTCTTTGAATTCCTATCAGCATTCTGTTTTTCTAAGTTCTCACCAGAATCACCCATTAGGCTCTGTTTTACAACATTCTAGGCTTTATCTTGCCTGCTTCTTTAAACTTTTCCAAATTTTTCCCATAAGCCAATTCCAAAGGCTTCTGAAACACAACATCACAGCAATGACCCCACTTCTCAGTATTGATTTTCTGTGTTAGATTACTGTCACTGTGATGAGACACCTGAGGAAAAATCAAATTATAAAGAGGAAAGATGTACTGTGGTTCATGATATCTATACACGGTTGGTTCCACTGCCTTTGGTCTCCTGGGGCAAGGCAGTATATCATGATGGTGAGGAGATGGCAGAGGAAACTACTCACTTCATAGTGGTCAAGAAGCAAAGGTGGTGGGTTAGGTAAAGGGGAGTGACAAAGTCACACATCCCTCACTTCAAGGGCCCTCAATGACCTAACTTACTTCCACTAGGCCCCACCTCCCAAAGGTTCTACCAACTACCCCAAAGGAGCAATATGCAAGGACCAAGCCTTAAACACATGGGCGTTTAGAGTACATTTAAGATCCAAACCATTAGTTACTAACATTCAAATTTCCAATTTCCTTTTTCTGCTTCTTGTTCCCTTACTAGCATTATATTTCTGCTTCAAAAGTTTCAACTCTTCCTTTCTTTAGCCAACTTCACCAATTAAAAAGAAAATGATATTGCCATTAATATTTTTTTTACTTATGGTCATTCTTAAGAATACAATCACTCTTCCCTTCTCATTTAAACCATAAAGGATCTAAGAGAATTGTAGATAGAAAAATACATAGAGTGATGGGTAGATAAGTTAGTAGGTAGGTGGATGGATGGATGGATGGACAAATGGAAAGACAGATGGTAGAAAGGGAAAATTGGGGGAGTAAAGATCACTTTGCACAGTAAATTGAAAGAGCAAGTAAGAATACGACAGAGTGGGTTTTGACGCCTCTTTCAGTAACTTGAAAATAAGGGAAATAAGCTCCCTTCCTCAAAGTCAAACTTCCTACAGCTCCAAATAATTATTATAGCCCAGATCAGGGAAAGACAAAGTCTCCTTGAAGAAAGGAAAGCACCCACAATATTGAAACTAAAAAAGTAACAATTTTGAGGGTATTGGCATATTTAAAAAAGGAAAGTAATGATTCTCTGATGAGAAAATAATTGGTCAGTAAAGAAATTCTAAAAGAAGAAAATAAGAGATACTACAGAATATTCCAGATGCACTAGAAAGATGAGTTCTGTGGAAACAGCTAAATCCACCTAAACATTAAATTCACCAACCTTCTTTTATTTTGATTCATAATTACTAAGGGACCTTCTGAATACGATCTGGCTAACCCAGGTATACCTGCCTCAAAGAGAGATTGCCTTTCCCATGTTCTGAAACCTTCAATGGCTCCAGTTCACACTTCTTAACTTTGGCACTTAATATTTTTTGCAACAGAATTGCACAAAAATCTATAATAAGTTCATGTAAAAGAACAGAACAGAACATACAATTACATACACAGTACATAATAATAATAATAAATGAATATATTACTGATTTAGGTATTCACTATACTTTTTATCATCACATTAGAGTGTACTCCTTCATTTATTAAAAAAAAAAGTTTACTATAAAACAATATATCACATCACACCAGCAGCAGTCTCCTATCTTGTGTTCACTGTATCTCAACTGCCTTCAGAGTCCACATCAAATGACTGACCCTGGATTTTTATACATGCCCTCTGAAGTGCCTACTTAATGCTGAAAACAAACAGACATCTATCAATACCTGGTGAACTAACTTTATTTAAATGCTTAATTTCATTTACTCATACAATATGAAACTACAGCTTTATACTTATATCATAATTTTACATAATGTCCCTTTATAATACAGATTATATTTCTACATGCTTATATTTAAATATACATGTATATGAACACACATGCACATATATACAAATAACCTGTGTGTATAAACATGTATGTTTACATATATGCATACGAATATGTGTATCTATACACACATATAGCTACAGTCTCTATTTTTCTGATCACTTAGCTCGTTACTACTGAAATATTTTATTTGGTTCTCACCTGGTTATAATAGGATCTGCAGCATGGTTTGGGCCCCATCGACCCAAAAGCCCCCGGCCAACCAATCCTGTTCGCCCTGCAGGATTTCTGAGAAAAGAAACATAAAATCAATTGAATATGTTCATCTTTTTTAACTCAACTGGAAACAGCCCCCCAAAAAGTGCTAGGAATAGTAAAAGGAAAATATTATTTCCTCACAAATCCAGCAACACTGTCATATATCTAGCACTAAAATCATATTTGTAGAATACTGTTTCTTATATTTTTCTTTCACACATCTTAAACTTTGGATTTGATCCATAGGATCTGATTCCCAACACAGAATCTGTTTCAGCTTTCATGTGTCTTCCTATATCCAAACTGAACCTTATTAGACTCTTAAAATGCTCTGTACCTCATCAACCACCCTCATAGCAGTTTATCTTTTGGGTCAGCCAACTTCTTTTTACTTTCTCATTCTCTTTTTCTACTCCAATCACCTACAATCCTTTTTGTTCATTTATGTCACATTTTTAAGTCAATTTTTCCTAAATGGGCTCTAGACACTGCTATTATTAGTATATCAGTAACATATATTTTTTAACAGTGAGATATTGGTATGTAAACCTACATTTATAAATATACATACACACAAACATACACATAGGTGTATTTGTATATATATGCATACATGTTTTCTCATACTCGTACATGTACATATGCATAAATACAACACAGTAAGAAACTCATTTTTTTGAGAGAGAAAGACAGAGAGAGTTGGTGAGAGAGAGAAAGAAAGCATCAATTGTATTTATTATCTCAGCCGGTTTTTGTTTTTCCGACACTAAGTTGTGTATATGCTGTCGGGGCTCAAACTTGGTCCGGCACACACACCAGGCAAGAGCTCCACCACTGAGCCACCTCTCCAGCCCCTAAACTGTTTTCTTATTACACAGTAGTCTTCAGTTTTCTTTGATAGCACGTCTCAGATTTGTAACTAGACATTCATTTGAGATTGAGTGTCTATGTCCCTATACCTTTACTATCAGCTCTGTGACTGTGATGGTCACCAATGAATCTCCAACAAAGCACAGTGTTTTGCTCTTAAGTAGGTACTTAATAAATATTTGTAAAATAAATGAATCACAGGGCAAAGAAAATGCTTTAATTTGGAAATAGTGCTAAAAGTACTGTAAATGGACATCATTTTTTCAAATGGGCCCCCCACTGGTATCATTTTTATAAAACTGGATTTTAGTATACTAGAAATCTAATAGACTTCATTAGATTTCAATTTACTTTTTAACCTAATGCTATCACTCAGTGTTAAAAGTCTGTCAGATAAATATATCAACACTCATGTCTAAATGATTTTATTCCAGTCAACACTATTCAAATGTTCAACTTTTATTATGTACTGATAAATGACCTAATACATAGTAACAGGAGGAAGGGCAGGGTGGCCAACAAATACTTTCTATTACATGTAAAAACACCCTTGAATATAAGTGATCAAAGCCAATATTAAAAGAATGTTAGTTTTTAAAATTGCAGAGCTTATTAACTTATAAACTAGAAACATGAGAGACATAAAAATTATCCTACTGCCTGAAAAATAGAGAAAGTTGTTTGCAGAGAGAGAGAAAAATGAAGCCAATACATAGGGAAGTTAGAATTGGCTTCTGTTAGTCAGATCTTAACTAAAACAACAACCTCTGTTGGCTTTGTTGCCTACCTTTTCAGATACTTTACCCAGAAAAGAACCTAAGGAATAAGTCAAATCAAGAGTGAGTAAGTTATGAACAAGGAAAGAATTCAGCAAAACAGAAGGAAGGGCCAGGTTGGAGTGAGAGAAGCACTATTTCCTTGTCCTAAAGAAACTAGGAAATGGGGCTGGAGCAGTGGCTCAGCGGTTACAGCGCTTGCCTGGCATGCATGAGTACGCGGGTTCAAACCCAGCACCATGTTCAGAACAAAGTGTCAGAGCAGCAAAGGCCACATGAAAAACTAAATAAAGTTGATTCTCTCTTTCTCTCTCTCTCTCTCACTGTCCCTTTAGAAAAAAGAAAAAGAAACTAGGAATAAAGATTGCAACATTTTTATAAAAGTGATAACCATAACTGCAATTATTCTCTTATTTTACTTAGGGTGTGATAGTTTTTACATTTGTTCAGAAATATCATTTTTCAAAGTACATAATAACATTGATGTTAAAATTACCGGGTTGGTTATATTCTTAGCTTACTGTAAATAAATTCTTCTTTTATTATGTTTTTAAGAAAGAGAGAGAGTCAATTTTCTTTAGTTTTTCATCTGATTTTCATTGCTCTGACACGAAGCTGTATATGTTGTGCTGGGGTTCAAACCCAGGTCCTCACACATGACAAGCAAGCACGATACCAGTGAGCCATTGTTCCAGGTTATTATCCCATTTAATAAATAATAAATAACAACCAAAACTACAATCTTTAATCCTTTCTCTGTTAATTTATCCAATTAATTATTTCTACTTTCAAAATAATGAAAATATGCACTCAAATTATGTCTCCGCCACTTATATACTTTCCTTATCTGTAAAGTAAAACTAAAAATATACAACCTTAAGAGTTTTATGAAGATTTAATTAGATCATATATAACTTCTGTACAATATCTGGCACATACAATCATATAATAAATGTTAATTATCTTTTCTACATTTTGAAGACCCATTAATAAAAGATGCTGCATGTAGTGCAGGGGTGGGGGATATATGGGGTAATTCTGGTTTAAGAATATATGCATATCATGTTGTTACTTTATGTGCATTTATGATTGTACAATAACCCAATTCCTTAGTAAAAAAAATTTTTTTTAAATGTTCCATTCCCAACACCTACCGAGGTCTTCCATTTTCAATCTCATATAGGCCGTTCTGGCTCTTTCTCTCAACATGCCCATCCTTTTCATTAAACTTGGGAGAAAAGTTACTTTCACTGTAATGAGAATATCAATGCAAAATAAGAAATAATGATTCAATACTACCAACAGCTTAATAATATGTCTTTATTCATAAGTGGTTTCCCTGAAAGAATAAATTTTAAGAGTTAATTTTTACTTATAAATCCATCGTTATTTTTTCACAACAGTTACTAAGAGGGAAAAAAACGTTACAAGGATGTGTATTATTACTAGATTTATTAATCACTCTTGGAAGAACTACTGGCAAAAGGACTGAAGGTCCTCCCACATACTATTAAAAAGTATACATTACCATCAGCAACAAAAAATTGTTTGCAGGAACTATAGCATTAGTATTTTATACTTCCAAAAACAAGATTCTTTCTGATACTCTTTTGTTTGTTTGTTTTTCTGTACTGGAAATTAAAACAAGGCAGGCTCTATCATTGAGCTATACTATTACCTTTTTTATCTTTATTTTGAGGTAGTGTTTCAATAAGTTGCTGAGGCTAGCATCAAACTTGCACTCCTCCTGCCTCAGTCTCCTTGAGTAGCTAGAAGTACAGGTTTGCACCACCACACCTGGCTCCTTCTGAAATCTTGATTATCTACTGTTTAAAAGTAATTTTAAGGGCTGGTGATGTGGCTTGGCAGTTACAGAGCTTGCCTGGCATTCATGAGGGCATGGATTCAAAACCGAGCACCACATAGATAATAAAGTGTCAGAGCAACAAAAGCCACATGAAAAACTAAAATAAACATTGATTCTTTCTCTCTCTCACTGTTCCTCTAATTTAAAAAAAAAAAAAAAAAGTAATTTTAAGCCAGACGCAGTGGCACACACCTGTAGCCCCAGTCACGTTGGAGGCAGAAAGATCACAAATTCAAAGTTAGCCTCAGCAACTTAGTAAGGCACTAAGCAACTTAATAAGATCCTGTCTCAAAATTAAAAATAAAGAGGGCTGGGGATGTGGCTCAGTAGTTAAACACCCCTGGGGTTCAATCCTTAGTATCCCCCAAAAAAGAAATATTAATTTTCTCAACTGTATACAGATTAGTATTATCAAAGTATAGCCATAAAACAGTGAATTCACCCCACAAACGATACAATAAATATGACATAGATTAAAAATAGACATAATATGGTAGAAATGTTCTATATCTTGGCCTGAGTTATTGTTATAGAGCTAATCAAACAAAATTCTACTGAATTTCACCTGTACACTTTTAAAAATGTACACTTTACTGTATTTATATCACCCCTGAACAAGGACATTTTTTAAATAGATATAACTGAACTACTTTCCTCACCACTAGGAAAGAAAGAGTTGTGTAGCATTGGATAGTTCTTGCACACTTTTGACATAGGTTTCGCTTTTTTCTTGCTTTAATAATTCCAATAAGCGATTACACAAATATTTGTGATCTGTTTTGCGAATGTTCTATTTGAATAATCTATTCTCTCAAGATTTTTAACCCATTTGCCATCTAACACACAAATATGAAAAATTAAATGATAGAAACCACAAAATTAAAAAAACAGAGTTATAATGTTCTTGAGACTCTAGAAATTCACCCTTTCTTAAAAGTGTGACTCTAGTTATAACTGAAGCATTAATATTAGTAATAAGACTCAACATAGATGAGAATACAAATTTAACTCTTAAAAAATAAATTAAAAGCAGCAACAAGAAAATGTATTCAACCTTCCTCTATATAGCACCCCACCAGTAGCTCATTTAAAGCTAATAATTTCTCCACAGAATGTCATCATGATTAATAATCATAATACTATCATAAATTTACAAACATTGCCTGTGAATAAAATAAGGAAATCTTGAGTCAAAATCAATTCACAGGAAACAATCCAGGGTAAAGTTTAACAACATAATGCACTATTACTAGACCTATTCAATTAGCAAATGTCTTTACTTAACTAAATAATACCTTGAGAGGATTATCATTTATAATAAATGAATCAAACAGTCAAAAACTAAGGTGGCAATTTAACAAAATGGCTTAGAGAATTAATTCTGGAATTAGACTAAATTCAAGTACAAACTATACCATCTACTAGCTCGATAACCACAGGCAAATGACAAACTTTTTATGCTTCCATTTTTTCTGTTGTTTTTTTAATTGACATATAAAAATTATACAAATTTATGGGTACAGTTTGATAACTTAATACATGTATTGAATTGTGCTGATTGAATTAGAGTGATTAGCATCTTCATCTCCTAAAACATTTTATCATTTCTTTGTGGTAGGAATGTTCAAACTCCTTCTAGTTCTTTATAAAATATATAATAAATTATTGTGAACTGAAGTCACCCTACTATGCTGTATAACACTGTAACTTATTCCCCCTATGTAACTGTGGTTGGATACCATTTATCCAACCTCCTCCCTATCTTTCCTAACCTCTGAAACTGACTTTTTTAGCTTTCACATATGAGTGAGAACATGTGGTAAGTGTCGTTCTGTGGGTTTTTCTTTCTATAGAGATAACCATGTTTGCTTTCCAGAAAAGTTATTAGAATAAAGTAAAATAATACTTAAGAAAAGCATGGATTACAGTGCTCTGCTCACAGTTAATACATAAAAAGCCACTATCATTACTTCATTATCTCATTCATATGGAATCTAAAAAAGTCGATCTCACAGAAGTTGAAATAGAATGGAGGTTACCAGAGGCTGGAAGAGTAGTGGGTAGGGAGGAATGGGAAAAAGTTTACCAATGGGTACTAAGTTACAGTTAGAGAGGAGTAAGGAGTTCTGGTGTGTTGTTGCTAAGGTGGGTGACAACTGACAGCAGTATGTTCTGTATGCAAAAGTTAGAAGAAAGAATTTTGAATGATTTTTACCATCCAGGAAGGATAAATGTTTGAGAAGACAAATATGTTTAACCTTATTTAAACAAAACACAATGTACACATGCATCAAAACATCTTACTAGCTCAGTATGCACAGGTTTTAGGTACAAGTTTAAAAATAAATTTAGGCTGGGGATGTGACTCAGTTAACGATTTCATGCTTAGCAATCCCCAAAAATAAAAAATAAAATAACAAAAATAATGACTCGGGCATGATGACACATGACTATAACCCCAGCTATGTAAGAGACAGAAGGAGACTCATAAGTTCAATGCCAGCCTGGGCAACTTAGCCAGAACCTATCTTAAAATTAAAATTTTAAAACAAGAAAAGGACGAGAGATATAGGTCATGTTTGTCTAGTACGTGCAAGTTTGGGTTCAGTCCCCAGTATCTCACACATACACATACACACACACACACACACACACACACACGCCAAAAAAAAAATGTTTTAAATAGAAAACCTCTATCATTATTTTTATTAATTAAAAAAACAACAGTGAGTAAAATAGGGAGATGTTGCTCAAAGGATACAAGGTTTCAGTTACACAGAATGAATTAATTCTACAGATCCAATGTACAGCTTAGTGACCATAGTTAATAATACTATAACGTATACCCAAAATTTGCTAAGAGCAGATCTCAAATGTTCCTACCACAAAAGATGAAAACGTAAACATGTGAAGTGATGGGTATGTTGACTGATTTTATTGTGGTCCTCACTTCATAATGTATACATTTATCAAAACATCAAGTTTTATACCTTAAATATATACAACTTTTGTCAATTATACCTTGATAAAGCTGGAAAAGAAATATAAACATGAACTGTGAACTAATACCACACTTTATGAATTTAATCAAAAAGAGCATTTTTGCTTCAGTCTCAAGTCTCAATCAATATCTTTCTCTTTCCCTCTCCCTCTCTCTATCTCCAGCCTCACCAACACTTTATCCATCCCTTTTCTATTTTTTTCATTGCTCTAATTTCTTGTCATCCTATTCTTAACAATCTGAAAAAGTATCTAACATTTTCACTACTTGAAATACAAGTTCTGAAAGACAAACACGAAAATAGATACCACCAGCTGTTATTTCATAACAAATAACTTATTTCAAATCAAGATGGATTTACCTATTAAAAAGGATCCTAATAAAACCTTTCCAAAAATAAGCAAATGTGGAAACTGAGTTATAACAAAAGTCAAGCATAGATAAAAATAATTTTTCAAGTGTCATAAAGGTAATTTAGAAATACAATCAACATTAACCTTTTCTAAAAATCTTATACCCAGCTAATGACAGGTTCTTTGCTCACCTGATTTGAGGATCTGCCCACCTGGGGCCAGCCAAGACAGAAACTGCAGTATATTCTACAGGATTATAGTCTTGCCATTCAACAAGCCAGCCCACTTTCTCATTAGGAACCTGGCTTCTTTCAACTTTTGAACCTGGGTAGGGAGACGTCCGAGCCTTGTTATGGGAATTCTCTTTGACACCATTAGAACCAAACATGATGTTGGAGTTAAGATGAAACCAAGAGGATAAAAATGAGTTTCTGGAAAGAAAAAACATTTTACAGAAATACCAAAAATATATGAATTAACCTAATTCAAAGGCCAAAAAACAGTTTTCAATTTCAAAAACTTTTTAAAAACCAGAAAATTCAATTTAATACATATCAATATAATAGTCCACCTATGACAGATTTTCAAATATGAAAAATTTTTAAGCGTAGCTAAAATTTTTAATGGGAGGTTGCTCACTGATGTTGAGAAAAAAGGATACAAGTTTAATTTTGTGTTACTTATCAGGGAAGGGAAAGTTAGAGAAAACTTTAAGTCCATATGGAGGAATACATTTTTTTAAAAAAATCTACAGTCTAACATAAATGTGTAAAACATGGCAAAAATAGCACAAAAGAGGAATGGGAAAATGAAAACACTGTAATAAAGTTCTTACATTGAATATGGGTAAGTAATCAATGTACTATTTGAAGTCAGACTGATGCATGTGTGTACATATGTGTGTATGCATGTATGTGTATATAAATGTGTGTAGATATAACTTTAGAGTAAAATTTAAATAAACTGAAACATGAAATAATTAGATAGCACAGCAAAACGTAGTAATAACTAAACTTCCGCACTAACTTCACACTTCCTCTTGCCTAAAAACTTAGATTCTCATTATTCTTACAACAAAAATAAAAATTCCCAATGATGCTAAATTAGAACATCTGAAGTGGAGAGAGGGATTCTGAGAACATGGTAAACTCATTAACAACTCCTTTTCCTTGCTCTCCCAAAATCATTCAACTTTCCCTTCTTGAGATTAGTGAAGTCCACATCATATGCCTCCAGCTGTCACATATTGTGAAGTACTCAACAATCATTTCTGAAGTATGTCTGCCAACAACATATGACCTAAATCTGGGCATGAGGAAATACAGAACAGACCCAAGTTAAGGGACAGCTTACAGAATAAAGGTCTGTACTCTTTGTATTGGTAAGATCATGAAAGGAAAAGATGCAGGAACTCTTCCAGATAGAAACTAAAAAGACATGACAACTAAATACAATCAATGATCCTGGATTGGTTCCTAAACCATAAAGAAAAGACACTGCACGACAGGTAGTAATGTTTGAATGGAGTAAGTGGTAAGGTTTGAAATGGTAAGGTGGGAACATCTGAAATTTCAGAAGGTAACTTCTTTGAAATTGTCTATTTACTCCCAACAATAACAAAAAAAGCCCTGAACCAGATGGCTTCTGGTGTGAACCACCAAATATTTAAAGAATAATTAACATAAATCATCTGTAAACTTTCCCAGAAAATAGAAAGGAATATTTCAGAACTTATTGTATGTGGCCACTATTATTTCTCATACCAAAAATAAACAAATGCTACAAGAAAACTACATACTAATACCTGTAATGAATAATGTTAAAAAAATCCTCAATAAAATACTAACAAACAGAATTCCATGGCACATTAAAAGGATTTTAAGGGGCTGGAGTGTTGGCTCAGCGGTTACAGCGCTTGCCTGGCAGGCGCAAGTACCCGAGCTCAAACCCCAGCACCATGTATACAACAAAGTCTCAGAGCAACAAAAGCCATATGAAAAACTAAATAAAAATTGATTCTCTCTCCCTCACTGTTCACTCTTTCTTTAAAAAAAAAAAAAAAAGGATTTTAAACTGTGACCAAGAGGAAATTATTCCTGAAATATAAGGATGGTTCTATATATAAAAATCAATGAATGTAATATATCACATAAACAGAACAAAGGAAAAAACACATGATCATCTTAATGCAAAAAAAATCCTTTGACAAAATTCAGCATGATAAAAATCTTCAACAATTTTAGAAGGAAACTATCTCAACATAATAAAAGGCATATAGGAAAAGCCTACAGTTAACGGTGTAATGGTTAAAGAATAAAAACTTTTCTTCTAAGATTAACAACGCCCACTTCTGCTATAAATAAAAAGAACACATTCAAATTGGAAAGTAATAAGTAAAATTATCACTGTTTGAAAATTACATGACCTTTTAGGTAGAAAACCCAAAAGATACCATGAAAAAAAGTTTTTGGAACATTCAAAACACTAACGACGTACAATTCAAAAAGGAAATAATTCCACTCACAATAGAACAGAAAAAATTATTTAATAATTAACTTTGACCAAAGAAGAAAAACTTCTGTACCTTGAACACTAAATAAGGTTGCTGAGAGACATTAAATAAGATATCAATAGGGGCTGGAGTAGTGGCTCAGCAGTTATGGCGCTTGCCTGGCATGCCCAAGTACGCAAGTCCAAACCCCAGCACGACGTCAGAGGAACCAAAAATCATATGAAAAACTAAATAAAAATTGTTTCTCTCTTTCTCTTTCTCTCTCTGTTCCTCTTTCTTTAAAAAGAAAAAAAAATCAATAAATGAAAAGACATTACATGTTCACTGACTGGAGGACTTAATATTGTAAAGATGTCAAAACTGCCCAAGGAAATAATACAGATTCACTGCAATCCATATTTCTATTAAATAAAAAACCTCATTCTAAAATACATATGGAATCTCAAGGGGCCCCAAACAGTCAAAACAATCTTGAAAAAGAAAAATAAAGTTCAATGTATCATTCTGCCTGATCTCAAAATTCACTACAAAACTAGAGTAATCACAAGAGTGTGATAATGGCATAAAGAGACATAAAGATAAATGGAACGGAATAGCAAGCCCAAGAATAAGCCCTCACATACATGGCCAAACTTTTTAAATTATTCTTTATATTAGTGAATTATAATTATATATAATTATTGTGACATATCCGGTCAATTTTTCTCCAATATATTCCCTTTCCCTCCCAACCTCCCTATTGTACTTCCTCTACTTTGCTGGTATCCTTTCTCATCTCATAAGATTCCCCAACCCCTTGTTGTGCCTTCATTCTCTCTAGCTTCCACATGTGGGAGAAATCACATGACCCTCGACTTTCTGAGTCTGGCTTATCTTGCTGAACCTAACACTCTCAAGTTCCACCCATTTTCCAATCAAAGACATAATTTCATTCTTCTTTATGGCTGAATAAAACTATGTATATATACCACCTTTTCTTTATCCACTCATCTGTTAATGAACAGCTAGGCTGGTTCTGTAACTTTTTTTTTTTAAAGAGAGAGGAGCAGTGAGATAAAGAATCTATTTTATTTAGCTTTTTCATCTGATTTTGGTTGTTCTGACACTTAGTTGTCTATGTGGTACTAGGGTTCAAACCCTGGTCCTCACGCACATGCCAGGCAAGCACCGTAACCGCTAGACCACCACTCCAGCCCTCGGTTCCATAACATTTGACCAAAGGGTTTCAAGAAGTATGCCAAGACCATAAAACAGTCTTTTCAACAAATGATATTGGGAAAACTGCCTATTTGTACGCAAAAAGATGAAACTGAACTTTTCCTTATATCACAAACATTAACTAAAACTAGATCGAGGATAAGGATATAGCTCAGTGGCAAAGCACTTGTCTAACATGTTTGAGCCCTGGGTTTGATCCCCAGAACTATAAAAACAAAAACAAACCAACAAAATAAAGATCTAAACATAAAACCTAAAATGATAAACTTTTAGAAGAACACATACAGGAAAGCTTCATGATACTGGATTTGCAATGATTTCTTAAATATGACAACAAAAACAAGGGCAACAAAAGAAAAAACTAGATAAATTGGACATCAAAATTTAAAATTTCTGTCCAACAAGGGACACATTCAACAGAGTGAAAAGGGAACTCATAAAATGGAAGAAACTTGTAAATCATATCCCTGATAACGTGATGGTTAAGATCCAGAATATGTAAAGAACTCCTACAGACTCAAGAAGAAAATAATCCAATTACAAAATCACCAAAGATCCCGAACAGACAGTTCTCCAAAGATATAAAACTGGTCAACAAATAGATGAAGATACTCAACATCACTAATCATTAGAAAAATGCAACACAAAACTTCAAGGAGATATCACTTT
>PVKS010011966.1:33317-55210 GCA_004027875.1 Aplodontia rufa | reverse complement strand
ACTTGATGGAAAAATTCAACAAAATCTTCACACTTATGAATTCCCCATGGATTCAGGTCTGCAAAGCCTTCCATGCTGTCTTTGATTATCTCCCAGGGAATCATAACAAAATTTCTTCTTCTTCTTCTTCTTCTTCTTCTTCTTCTTCTTCTTCTTCTTCTTCTTCTTCTTCTTCTTCTTCTTCTTCTTCTTCTTCTTCTTCTTCTTCTTCTTCTTCTTCTTCTTCTTCTTCTTCTTCTTCTTCTTCTTCTTCTTCTTTTCTTCTTCTTCTTCTTCTTCTTCTTCTTCTTCTTCTTCTTCTTCTTCTTCTTCTTCTTCTTCTTCTTCTTCTTCTTCGAGAGGGACAGTGAGAGAGAGTTTTTCATGCGGGTTTCATTGCTCTGAGACTTTGTTGTGTATGTGATTCTGGGGTTTGAACACATGTACTCGCGCATGCCAGGCAAGCACTGAGCCACCACTCCAGCCCCTTAACAAAATTCTTAAAAATTTTTGCTAATGTAAAAAAGTTATGTTTTGGAGAAAGTAAAAGAAAGTAAAAAGAATCCCTGGATGTCAACCACCCTTGGGACTTCATTGATTGCTTCCTGGTCAAAATGGAAAGGTGGGGGCTGGAGTGGGGGCTCCGCAGCACCACATACAAAGAGATGTGTCAGAGTAACGAAAGTCACATAAAAAACTAAATAAAATTGATTCTCTCTCACTATCCCTCTCTCAAAAAAAAAAAGTTTAACAAAAGGAACAAGAAAAGGACAATCAACAGTCTGAATTTACCATTGAACACTTGACCACTGTAACTGATGTGCTCTCAGTGGGAAGGGAGACAACAAGATGTGGACTTCTGCTCCTGCAGAAGCTTCCAGAGATCACAGCTGAAGCCCAGGAAGAGACTGGCCATGTGACTGGCAGCCCCGGCAGCCCCTGCATGCGGCCCAGGAGCCGCTCGCCCTACACAGATGCTGTGATGCAGGAGATGCAGACACACACGATCTCATCCGCACCACCCTGCCCCATTCAGTGGCCTGTGATGGTAAATTCAGAAACTGCTTCATCCCCACGGGATCAGCAATGACAAGATCATTGAGCTCCCCCATCCGGGGGAGTTCCACCCTGGCCACTTACGGATAAGAGTGCCACCTTCATTCCTTCCTCAACAGAAAAATGCATGTCTGGGAAGGGCCTGGCCCGCGTGGAGCCATTTTACAGAATTTCAAGCTGAAAGCTGTGGTTGACCCCAAGGACACTGACACCACCCACACTGCCAATGCATTTGGCCACGGGCCACCTTCGTGTCCTTCACTGCTGTCTGAAGAAGGGCCACTGGCTGCTGCAGTGCCCGCACCTGCCACTCCGCTGTGGCGGCACTGTCCACCTCTCCTCTCAGCTCTGCGCTCATACCTTGTTGCCTCCTGAGCAGTGCATGTCTGCGCTTCATCAAGGACACTTGTGGGTCACAGCATAGGTATGCTGGCATTCCCTGTACTCCGTAACTCTTGTCTGGACCATCACGAGTGCTAATGCTTATCCAATGCTGAATTACGAATGTGCCATCACTGCCGACCAGCAACTCACAGCCATGTGTTCCCTGCATGTTCTGAATAAAAAATACTGTGAAAAAATAAAACAGTTTGTAAAACAGGAAATGAGTTCACTGGGTTGACATCACACACACACTCCCTCGCCCAACTAGTTACAAAAAGAGAGAATCAATTTTATTTAGTTTTTCATGTGACTTTCAGTGCTCGAGACTTGTGTACGTGGTGCTGGGGTTTGAACCCGTGCACTTGGGCATGCCAGGCAAGCACTGTAACCGTACCGCCCAGCCACCGCTCCAGCACCGCCCCCCCCCCGGTTTTTTGAGAGACAGGGACAGTGAGAGAGAGAGAAAGAGAGAATCAGTTTTATTTAGTTTTTCACATGGCCTTCCTAGCTCTGACACTTCGTTGTGTATGCGGTGCTGGGGTTTGAACTTGAATACTTGATCATACTATTTTTTGTTGCTACAAACTTAGTTGTGTATATGATGCTGAGGTTCAAACCCCAGTCCTTGCATACGCCAGGCAAGCAGGATACTGCTGAACCACTGCTCCAGCCCCTACCATATTTTTCTTGAAAGAAGTATCTGGCGGCTGGAGCAGTGGCTCAGCGGTTCCAGCACTTGCACACCTGAAATCCCAGCAACTCCGCAGGCTGAGACAAGAGGATGGCAAGTTCAAAGCCAGCCGCAACAATTTAGCGAGGCCCTGAGCAACTTAGCAAGACCCTGTCTGTAAAATTTTAAAAAAGGGCTGGGGATGCGGCTCAGTGGTACAGTGCCACTGGGTTCATTCTCCAGTACAAAAAGGAAAAGAAGAGCCTGGCCAGGTGTGGCAGCACTTTATTCAGGTAATCCTAGTAATATGAAAGGCTGCAGGAGGATCACAAGTTCAAAGCCAGCATTGGCAACTTAGCCCTTATCTCAAAGTAAAAACTACAAAGAGCAGAGGATGTGGCTTGGTAATGTGGTACCTGGGTAAATAAATATGAGTCTGAGACCCCCATGAGCCACCACTCTAGCCCCCCACTCCTCTGTTTAAGTGCATATCCTGCTCTATTGTTTGTTTTCCTGAATAAATTTCTTTACTTTCTTGAATAAACCTTTGTGCCTCTTTTGACATCCTGAAATAACCCATCGGGGCTGGGTTGGGTCCCTCTCTGCCTTTTGGGGATCTCCTCAGACCTCTGTCAGGTGACATTTCCATCCTTCCTCCATCCGGTTGCGTCTGGAGCTCCTGCTGTTGGCTCAGGTCCGACTGTGCAGACCACACATGGTGGGCTAGAAGGGGTCTGTGCTCCTGGGCAGTTTATGGTGACAGCCACCAACCCAGGTTGGACGGCTGACAACTCTGGACTTGGAGGAGGAGGAGGAGGAGGAAGAGGATGATTGCGGTACTAGGTTACTGGAGGTTGAACCCTAGGATGCTTTACTCCTGAGCTATACCCTCACCCATTTTTATTTTTATTTTGAGACATGGTCTCCATAAATTGCCGAGGCTGGCCTTGAACTTGGAATCCTGTGCCTTGGCCTCCAGAGTTGCTGAGATTATAGGCATGCGCCACCCCATGCCCATCTGTGTGGACTTCTTCTTCTTCTTCTTTTTCTTTTTTTCTGTATTGGGGAATGAACTTGGGGGTGTTTAACCGCTAAGTTACATCCCCAACTCTTTTTTTTTTTTTAAGAGAGAAGGTCAGTTTGAGAGAGAGACAGAGAGAATCAATTTTTATTGAGTTTTTCACATGGCTTTCGTTGCTCCGACACTTAGTTGTGTACGTGGTGCTGGGGTTTGAACTTGTGTTCTTGCGCAAGCCAGGCAAGCGCCGTAACCTCCGAGCCACAGCTCCAGCCCCATCCCCAACTCTTTTTAGTTACATTCCCAACCCTTTTTATTTTTTTATTCTGAGTCAAGGCCTCACTTAGTTGCTTAGGGCCTTGCTGAGTTGCTGAGGCTGACCTCAAACTTGCAATCCTCCTGCCTCAGTGTTTCCAGTTGCCGAGATTGCCTGACCCAGCGTGGACTTGGATGAATTTAAAACACTATTACTGTGGGGCTCTGATGCTTTCCTGGCAGCCCAATCTAATCCCAATTCGCATTGTTCCTGCCTGTCCAGCAAGCGCTCAGTGCCCATATTCCCTGCCAGGACTTTTTCTCCAGAATCCCAGAGGCCTCTCAAGCAGGTGTATCCCCACCTCAAAGGTGAGCAAAGAAAGAAAGACATCCAAAGATGCCCCGCAGTGTCTCCGTTCAACTCTCAATGCACACGATCCTCTCTACTCCCACATTCTCGTCTATAAATACCTTTCCGAGCAGAGGCAGATGCAGAGAAGGAAGACATGTCACTCGGAGCCATGTGGGGTACTGTGTCACCCATCCCTGCATGCCCAGTGTCTGGTGAACAGTTTGAGTACTGCCTGCTTCAGCTGCTAGAAACAGAAAGATGAATAACGAAGCCACAGAACACCAACCTTTAGGGTACGCCCAGGGCAGGGTGGGTCAAGGTGAGCAGCAGGGACCTCAAAAGGAGAGGTTTCAAAGACAGGGGGACTCTAGAGCTAAACAGAATTACCATGTAACCCAACGACCCCACTCTCAGCGTCTACCTGAAATAGTTGAAAATAGGGTCTTGGCTGGGTGTCGCAGGGCACATTTGGGACCCCAACTCCTCAGGAGGCCAAGGCAGGAGAATTACAAGCATGAGGTCAAGCGGCTTGGACGTGGCTCAGCGGTAGAGCACCTGCCTGGCAGGTTGGAGGCCAACCTGGGAAACTTGTTGAGACCCTCATCAATTTAGCAAAGCAAAAATTCACAAAAGCAGGTGGGGGTCAAGTAGGGATGTAGCTCAGTAGTGGCGCACTGGACTAGCATGCGCAAGGCCCAAACTGCAATGAAGAAGGAAAGGGAAAATGAGAGGGGGAGACAAGTGTTGTACAATTCAGCTCCTGTGAAATATCTAGCACATGCAAAGCCATAGAAACCGGAAGTAGATTAGAGGTTAGGAAGGGCTGGGGAAGGGAAAGCATGGGAAGTTATTGCTTAACAGGCAGAACGTCTGTCTGGGTGATGAAGAGTCATAGACAGTATTTTAAAAATTAGTGGGAGGGGCTGGAGCGGTGGCCCAGCGATTGGAGCGCTTGCCTGGCATGCACAAGTATGCAAGTTCAAACCCCAGCACCACTACACACCAGAGTGTTGGAGCAACAAAGGGCCACGTGAAAAGCTAAATAAAATTGATTCTCTCTTTCCCTCTCTCTCTCTTTCTTACTAAGAAAAAAATTAGTGGGCTGGAGCGGTGGCTCGGTGGTTTTGGCACTTGCCAGGCATGTGCGAGATCGTGGGTTCGAGCCCCAGCACCACGTACGCAATGAAGTGTGGGAGCAACGAAAGCCACGTGAAAAACTAAATAAAATTGCTTCTCTCTCTCACTGTCCCTCTCTCTTAAAAAAATAAATAAAATGGGACAGTGAGAGAGAGAATCAATTTTATTTAGTTTTTCACGTGGCTTTCGTTGCTCCCACACTTCATTGCGTACGTGGTGCTGGGGTTCGAACCCGTGTCCTCGCACATGCCAGGCAAGCGCTGTAACCACCGAGCCACTGCTCCAGCCCCTGTAAATGGAATTAATGCTACTGAACTGTACTTTTAATTTTATTTATTTTTGTTTTGTTTTAAACATTTTTTACTGGTGCACCATAGTCTTATACCATAAAGGGATCCGTTGTTACACATTCATACATTCTGATGTAATGACAATATAACTTGAACCCAATTCTTACCCAGGAATCCTCCCCCTGCCTGCCCACTCCTCAGTCTTGTACCACCACTGCATTCCCCTTTATTTATTTATCTATTTATTTATGGGTACAGGAGTTTGAACCCAGGGACACTTCTCCACTGAGCTAAATCCCCACATCTCCAGCCCTTTTTAAAAAAAAAATTAAAATGTTTTATGCATGTATGTATTTTGGTACAAAGGGTTGAATCCAGGAGCACCTAAACCCTGAGCCATACCTCCAGCACTTTTTATTTTTCATTTTGAGACAAGGTCTCACTAAGTTGTTACCGGTCTTGCTGAATTCCTGAGGCTGGCCTTGAACTTGCAGTCTTTCTACACAGCCTTCAAAGTCTCTGGCATTACAGGTGTGCATCCCCATGTCCAATTTGTGTTGCTCAAAACTAGAGTAGTCGCTCTAGAACCCTCTGATTGGAGACAGTTTAATTACAGTTGTCCACAGGTTTATGCTGAGGATGTGCTCAGAGGGGTGGATCCTCTATGCCTCTTCTCCCATCCACCCCCATAGCTGCCCCTGCGGGCTCATTGTTGAAACCACCACCTCTTTCCCTTTCTCAGCTCTGCTGAGGCCTTCTGGGACGGCTCTTCACGTGCGCTGTGACACCTGGAGAGTTTACTTCTGCATGGTTTTTCATTTCAGGTGGAAAGTAAAAGATTTCTTCGGTTTGTTTTCCTGTTGCATTAAGTTATTTCCCTCTTTGTTTGACTTTAAATCAAATTAATCCAAATTAATCCAGCAACTCAGGAGGCTGAGACAGGAGGATTGTAAGTTCAAAGCCAGCCTCAGCAACTTAGTGAGGCCCTAAGCAACTTAGCGAGATCCTGTCTCAATATAAAATATAAAAAGGGCTGGGGATGTGGCTCAGTGGTTAAGCACCTCTAGGTTCAATCCCTGGTACCAAGAAAAACGTTGATGAAGTAAATGAAATCAAGTGGTTATAGTAAGACGGCAATAAAAGCATGGCTGTATCTTTCCTCAATATTTAGGTTTTTGTGTTACTTTTATAATATTTTTTTTTGAAGAAAAGTATCTCAAAATATGAAAAGAAAAAAAATGTTAACTCACGGTGCCTTTGGGTGGTAAGATCACGGGTGCTTTTTTTTTTTTTTTTTTTTTAAGAGAGAGAGGGACAGTGAGAGAGAATCAGTTTTATTTAGTTTTTCACGTGGCTTTTGTTGCTCTGACACTTCAGTGTGTATGTGGCGCTGGGGTTTTGAACTCTCATACTCACGCATACTGGGCCAGTGCCGCAACCACCAAGCCACCACTCTAGCCCCTCACAGGTACATTTTAAAAAGTGCTTATTCTCCAAGTTTCTACAATGAGACTCCTAAAATAGAAACAAATTGTTTGTTTCAAAGATTGGAAAAAGGGGCTGGAGCGGTGGCTCAGCGGTTTTAGCACTTGCCTGGCAAGCACGAGGACCCGGGTTCAAACCCCAGCACCACGTACACAACTAAGTGTTGGAGCAACTAAGGCCATGTGAAAAACTAAATAAAGTTATTTCTCTCTTTCTCTGTGTTTCTCACTGTCCCTCTCTCTTTAAAAAAAAAAAAAAACAAAAAAACAAAAAACAAAGATTGGAAAAAATTGGTCAACCGTGGTGGCAAAAGTCTGTAATTCCAGTAACTCCAGAGGCTGAGGCAAGAGAATCAAAGTTCAAGGTCAGCCTCAGCAATTTAACAAGACCCTTCCTTGAAACAAAAATTTTGTAAAAGGGCTAGGGATTTAACTGGGTGGTAGAGCACCCGCATAGCACATGTGAGGCCCTGGGTGCAATCTGCAAAAAACCAAAAAAACAAAAAAATTGCAAAAATGCAAGTGGACTGAGCTGAGAATCACCACCTGAAACTCCAAGGAGGCTGCGCCGCCTATTTCACAGTCTGGCTGTGCGTCCGTTTATTCAGCAAACTTTCCTGGAGCATCTTTATCAGACCCTACTAGAGGGGTGCACAAGATGGGGTCCTTGCTCCCTTTTCAGGAACCCCAGACTGCTGAGAATCTGGGCATCTCCTGCCCGCTGGTGCAAAGTCCAGACAAGGTCACAGGGCCTCCCTGAGGTTAGAACTGGGGAGGCTTGCCGCCTGGGGAAGGTGGCCTTTCAGATGGGCCTGGGGGACTGATAAGGGAAGAGTGCCGGTGAGAGGCAGAGGGAAGGACCTCTCCAGGGAATGCCTGTGTCCTGGTGATGCTGGTTTGGTGGAAGTCAGGTTCGTGTCCCCCAGAGACAAAGAATGAAACTGAGGGACATGCAAGCAAGCACAGTAGACAGATTTTATTTTAAGAAAACATTAGGGGGCTGGAGCGGTGGCTCGGTGGTTACGGCGCTTGCCTGGCATGCACAAGGACACGAGTTCAAACCCCAGCACCCACGTAGACAACTAAGTGTCAGAGCAACGACGAGCCAAGGAGGGAGTAAGGTTTGCCCTCTTTATAGGAAGTTTTCCCTTCAACTGGTCATCCTCTCCCTTCCCCCAAACCTAGGACCTGGGCATGGGAAATTCTGGTTGGGTCCAGCCTTGGGTTTGCTCCTCAGGCATCCATAGAAGGAATGAGGCATCTGGCTTAGTAGAAGGGACTGTCTGCATCTGGACCCACCTTGCAGGACCCTCCTTGCTAACACTGGGGGGATCTCAAATTGATCTTAAAAGAAAAAGATCCGATTTTCCCTTGATTGACTTAAACATTCTAACTATCTGCCTGCCTAACTTTCCTGTCTCCCAGGAGTAATGAAATGACAACCCTGACCTGCTGAGGGTTCTGGAAGCCTCTGGGCCCATTTCCTCTGTAAGTCAAGGAGTGCCCCTTGTGCTCAGGCACATTCTGAGAGCCCCTGCAGATGCCTGAAACCATGGATGGCAGAGAACCTGCTTGTTAGATTTGGGACTCCCAGAAGCACCCCAAGTTGGGCGGAAGCAGAAGTTGTGGGTCTGTGGAAGACGCTTGTGGCAGACGTGGACACGCCAACCCTTCCACCACACACAAACACCTCCGCCTTGAAGCAGGGCTGCACTCATGGGCTTCCTATAGACAGAGCTGAGAACCCCTTCTCAGCCAAACTCAGAAATGAGTGAGGGGTAAAGTGCAGAGACAACCAAATGCTGAAAACCTGAAGGCTGGGAGCCTTGCGCAACCTCAGGAACCCTTCCCGGGGGCTGCCATCCAGTCCCCACAGCCTCTCTGTTGAGAAGAGCAAGAGAAGAGGTTGAAATGCTTAAGAAATCAGCTCTTGAAAGTCACTGAACAGTGAATCCTCTTTCTTTCTTTCCTTGGTTAGTTTGCTGGTGTTTGAGTCATTTGCTGAGTAAATCTGAAAGGCCAAAAAAAAAGGAACTGTCAGAAACACCCCTATCTTTGGCGTCTGCAGCCTGTGGAAACTTCCTCTAAACTATTCCAACAGAGGTGGTATTTTTCATGGTATTCTCAGCATAATAGCCCTACGTTTAAAACAAAATAAAAATTAAAACAATAGAAACTTATAGCCATGAGAGTTTATGAGCGACTCATTTATAAATGCCAAAACCTGGAAGCCACCCAGAAGCCCTGCAGTGAGTGAGTGGGCAGAAACCCGTGGGTGGCAACCAGATGCGGAGCTTTTCATTATTATTTCTCAGTGCTGGAGATCAAACCCACAGCCGCACAGGTGCGCTCTGCCACTGAGCCGCACCCCCAGCCACACAGAACGGAACGCTATTTGGCACCAGAAGAGACGGAGAGACTTAGAAGTCACTGGCAAGTGGAGGAAAGTTGAGCGCCAAGAGGCTTGGATTTGTTCACTGTGGTGTCCCCAGCATCTAAAACAGGGTCTGGCCAAAGCAGACCCCCAACAAATGTGTGGTGAATGAAAGAAAATTAAAAAAAAATAGATGGTGAAGAATGAGGATGAGTCATCTGCATTTTATTTACTTCTTTAGAGAGAGAAAGAGAGAATCGATTCTGTTTATTATTTCATCTGGTTTTTTTCTGACACTTGTGTATGTAGTGCTGGGGTTTGAACCCGGGTCCTCGCTCATGCCAAGCAAGTGCTCTACCACTAAGCCACTTCTCCAGCCCCGGTTATCTGCATTTAATTTTTTATTTAATTTTTTTTTTTAAAGAGAGAGGGACAGTGAGAGAGAGAGAATCAATTTTATTTAGTTTTTCATGTGAATCTTGTTGCTCTGACACTTAGTTGTGTACATGGTGCTGGGGTTTGAACCCGAGTACTTGTGCATGCCAGGCAAGTGCTGCAACCGCTGAGCCGCTGCTCCGGCCCCTATCTGCATTTTAAAATAAGCCTCCTAGATGATTTCTTTTTTCCCAGTGCTAGGAATTGAACCCAGGGCCTCTCACATGCTAGGCAAGGGCTCTACCACTGAGCTAAGTGCCAGCCCTCCCAGATGATTCTTGTGTCAGTTGAAGCTGAGAGCTACTTGGCATGCCTATTAGAGTGCAGATTTGCTTTTGCACCCGGGAAGTATAGGGGCTGGAAGATTTGCACACTCCAAAGTCCAATTTCTTCATCTGTATGGGTAGAGAAACTGCAGCCCAAACAAGAAAAGTGACTTGCCAGAGACACCCAGGAGGTTGCTTCTTAGTCTTGGGTCTTTTAACACAGACAGCAGAGCTAACCAGCTCACTCAGATAATGAGAGACTTCTCTCTTTACCACCTCTGCAACATCAGCCCCAGCAGCTATTAAATACCAACTTTATTTAGTCAAGACCAAGGAGATATTTCCTCCCTCCAAGGAGGCGGGGGAAGTCCAAAAGAGCTTTGAATAGGTCTGTTTAGGGTAAGTGTTGATGAGGTCACAGAAGGATTCACTTCCCCATACTGACGGGAACCGTTATTTTCTGGTTTCTCTTTTCACATGACATGATTTACTAAAGATATGTACTTTATAATGAAATGAGCAGATTTCAAAAGGTGAAAAACTTAACCAGGGCATAAGAGCAGGAGAATAGGTATCTGCCACTAACCTCATCGCAACTCAGCCACAAATTTGCCTTCTGACCTTGATAGGCCTTGGGTGCCTCATCTAGCCCCGCTGGGTTCCAGTTGGGGTAAGTGATTTCTGTGAAACTTTCCATTTCTGATGACCTGTGGTTCCCTGAGTCCAGTTCAGTCTACAGTTAGTCTGTGATTAAAGTCCTTACTGACTTTTCTGTTGAATGACCACTAGGGATGATTATTTGAAAATGTGAGTTTGGCCAAGAGTGGTGGCATACACCTGTAATCCCTGCAGCTCAGGAAGCTAAGGCCTGAGGATCACAAATTTCTTTTGTTTTTTTTTAAAGAGAGAGGGACAGTGAGAGAGACAGAGAAAGAGAGAAACAACTTTATTTAGCTTTTCACATGGCCTTTGTTGCTCCAACACTTAGTTGTGTATGTGGTGCTGGGGTTTGAACCTGGGTCCTTGTGCTTGCCAGGCAAGCGCCGAAACTGCTGAGCCACCACTCCAGCCCCTGAGGATCACAAATTTGAGGCCAGCCTAGGCAATTTAGTAAGATCCTCAGCAACTTAGACCCTGTCTCAATAAAAAATAATAAATAAATAAATAAATAAATAAATAATAAATAAATAAAAATAAAAAACCCACTGGGGATGTAGATCAGTGGTAAAGAAATTACCACTGGGTTCAATTCCTAGTACCGAAGGGGTGAAAAAATAGACTTTTCAGCAAAAACAGTGTTCCACATTCTGGGACAATTAATATCTAAATGAAGGGGCGGGAGAAGAACTTCAATCCGTATCTCACAGCAAATAGAATAACTCAAAGTGGATCACACTCCAAAGTGTAAAAATAAGCTATAACATTTATATTAAAAAAACACAGGAAAGTGGTGGTTACGGCGCTTGCCTGGCATGCGGAAGTACATGGGTTCAAACTCCAGCACCCACATACACAACTGAGTGTCAGAACAATGAAAGCCATGTGAAAAACTCAATAAAAATTTGTTCTTTCTGCCAATCTCTCACTATCCTTCTCTCTTTAAAAAAAAAGAAAACATAGGAAGAGGTGGTGGTTCAGCAAGGACCCAGGCTTGAACCCCAGCACCACATACACAACTTAAGTATCAGAAAAACTAAAACTAGATGCAAAAAATAAAATTGATTATTTCTCTCTCACTCTAAAACAAGAACAAAAAAAAAAAGGAGAAAAATCAATAAACTGAACTACATTAAAATTTTAAGGGGCTGGAGCCCTGGCTCAGTGGTTAGGGCGCTTGCCTGGCATGCGAGGTCATGCACAATGAAGTGTTGTAGCAACGAAAGCCACGTAAAAAAACTACATAAAATTTAGATTTTCTCCTTCTCTCTCGCTGCCCTTTTAAAAAAAAAATTTTTTTTTTTAAGAGAGAGGGACAGTGCGAGAGAGAAAGAGAGAAACAACTTTATTTAGTTTTTCACGTGGCCTTAGTAGCTCCAACACTCAGTTGTGTACGTGGTGCTGGGGTTTGAACCCGGGTCCTCACGCTTGCCAGGCAAGCGCCGAAACCGCTGAGCCACCGCTCCAGCCCCTAAAAAAAAATTTTTTTTAAAGAGAGACAGGAATAGTGAGAGAGAGATAGAGAAAGAGAGAATCAACTTTATTTAGTTTTTCATGTGGCTTCGTTACTCCAAGACTTTGTTATGTACGTGGGTGCTGGGGTTCGAACCCACGTACTTGCGCACGCAAGGCAAGCGCCGTAACCACTGAGCCACCGCTCCAGCCCCTTGTTTTTTATTTTTTATAAAGAGAGAGAGACAGCGAGACAGACAGAAACAACTTCATTTAGCTTTTTCACATGGCCTTCGTTGCTCCAACACTCAGCTGTGTGCGTGGTGCTGGGGTTTGAACCCGGGTCCTCGCGCTTGCCAGGCAAGCGCCGCCACCGCTGAGCCACCGCTCCAGCCCCACCGCCCCTCTCCTTAAAACAAAAAGAAAATCCGATCTTTAGGATGGTGCAAGGGCGCACACCTGTAATCCCAGCCACTCAGAGGCTGAGGCAGGAGGATCGCAAGCGCAAGGCCAGCCTGGACAACTTAATGAGAACCTTGTCTCGAAAATTAGACACACACTTTCTGAGCTTAAGAACACAGCCATTGACCCCTCTGCCCTCCAGGGTTTGGCCAGGCTTTCCGCCATCTTTTCCAAATGTAGGTGATGTGGCTTCTGGTGCTAGGAGGGTCTGGAGGAAAGCGGGTCAAGTTCGGCGCTCCCTAGCCTTACACACCCAGCAAGCAGAGCTCCAGGACACACTTGACTGATCGGCGCGACCTCTAAGGGCGCAGGCCGAGTTCGCTACCCGCCTCCTTCCGCTACGTCAGGGTCACGCGCGCGCACGCGCAGCGGGACTACATCTCCCAGGAGGCTCTGCGCCTCGCGGGTGGGGGAGGACGCGCTTGAGGGCGGAAGACTACATTTCCCAGAAACACCTCGCGGGAGGCGCTGGCCGGGTCTCACACGTACAGCCATTGGTCCAGCCTTGGTCGGGAACTGCGTGCCGATTGGCCTGGAGGCCCGTCAGTTTGTGCCAAGCGCTTTGGAGTTTTGCTCTTAAGACTGCGTGAGGAGGGCGGGAGAGCAAAGGGCGGGGAGACTGGCAGCGCCCGCGGAGGCGGTGAGTGACCTCTACCGCCGCCCTCTTCGCGGTCTTGTCCCGGACCCGCACACTCGCTCGCTGGGGCGGGCCGCGGGGAGCACACACGAGCAGGTACCCACACGGGGGCGGGGACTGTACTCTAGGGCACAGCTGACCCGAGAGACGCCGGAGGCAAAACCCGGTTTCCCTCGTCCCCCGGTACCTGCGCACGTGGGTTCCCACCTCGCGGGCGAGCTCGGACTCGGGGAGGACAGCAGCGGTGGGCACACCTGGACACTTGTCTACCCACGTGGGGACGTCTGCAGAGCCCCTCCGCGGGACACGTGGGCACCCGGGCACTCACCGCGCTCACCTGTGTACTACTGTTACACGGGGGTCTTCCGGGGAGTAGAAGCTGGGTGGAGAAGGCAAACTGTCACACTCGCACCCCACCCGCTCTGCCTCTCACACCAGCCCCCGCCGGCTGCTGGGTGCTACATCCTGTCAAGCATATAATCCTATCATGCATATAATCACGTTTTCTTGTTTGGCTCTGGGCGTTTAACCCAGGGGCATTTTACCACCTGGCTATATCGCCAGCCCTTTTTATTTCGAGGCAGGGTCTAAATTGCCCTGGAACTTGCAATCCTCCTGCCTCAGCCTCCTGAGTAGCTGGGATTACAGGCGTCCACCACCACGTTCAGCTAGAATCATGGTTTTTGAGCTGAGGTCTATGTTGTATCCAGGTATGCAGAGCTGCTGTTTATAAAAATCTGCACACCTCCCTGCCTTTCCACCACCTTTCACTGTGCTTGTGAATCATGCACTTGTAGCCTGAGTTTCCAGAGGAAAGAGCCTGATATCCTGGTGACTCCTGCCACTTGGGCCCGCTCCTCCTCTCCAAGACTGCAGGACACTGATGGGTTGGGTTTGACCTGAGCAATCCCAGGTGATCCTGGAAGAGGTTTAGCCACTGGGTCACCTGCCTCTCACAGGTGCCTGGGAGAGGGTCCAGGGTAAGAGGAAAGTCAGTGATGGGCTGGGAAGATGGGTTAGTGTGTTGTACATGCCAGGCAAGCAGTGGCTAAGCCACTGCTCCAACCCCAAACCCTGGGGCTCTCAACCGCTGAGCTACATCCCTAGCCCTTTTTATATTTTATTTTGAGACAGGGATTTGCTGTGTTGCTGAGGACCTTCTAAGTTGATCAGTATAGCTTTGAGCTTGCCATCCTCTTGCCTCAGCCTCTACCACATCTGGTTCTATTATGTTTTCTTTTTTTATAGTGAGAAAGAATCGATTTTTTTTTCATCTGGTTTTTGTTTTTCCTGCACTTAGTTGTGTATGTGGTGCTGGGTCCTCACACATACCAGGCAAGCACTCTACCACTGAGCCACTGCTCCAGCCACTTCCTTCCTTTCTTCCTTCTCAGTGATGAGGATCAAACCCAGAGCCTCACACATGCCAGGCAAGTGCTCTAGCACTGTGCCACATCCCCAATCCTGGAGTTAGATTTTTTTCCCTCTTTGGTACAGGGGATAAAAGCTAGGGGCACTTAACCACTGAGCCATATCCCCAAATTTTATTTATTTTGAGGCAAGGTCTTGCTAAGTTGCTGAGGCTGACTTTGAACTCATGATCCCCCTGCCTCAGACTCCTGAGCTGCTGAGATTACAGGCATGCACCACTGTGCCCTATCTGGTGAAACCTTGGTACCAGGTATTGAACCTAGGGTGCTTGACTACTGAGCAACATCTCCAGGTTCCCCACCCCCTTTTTTTTTTTTAAGGTTTTTTATTTTGAGACAGCATCTCAGTAAGTTGTTTGAATCCCTGCTAAATTACTGTTGCTGGCTTTGAACTTGTGATCCTCCTGCCTCAGCTTCTCAAGTCGCTGGGATTACAGGCATGAGCCACCGTGCCTGGCTTGGTGAAATTTTTATAACAACATGAAAACATGCTTATATCATTTTGCTTTTTTTTTTTTTTTTTGCATTTTGCATTTTGCATTCTAAAAGCCAGAATATGTGGGGGAAAGCCCAAAAATGAATATATGAAGTGAAACATATTAAGATGGTCAGTTCTTTTTCTTCTCTTCTGAACTTCCTATAAAGTTATTACTTCCATAATCTATAAGTTCTTCGTTTTATTTTGGGGGGTTGTGCGGTAATCTCTGAATCATTCCAATTTTGGGGTGTGTGCTGCTGGAGCAAGCACTTGAAGTTTTGTTGTTGTTCAAGCATTTATTCGTTAGAAATTTTCTAAGCCTCTGCTATGTGCCAGGCACTGCTGGTCCCTGAGGATGCAGATGTAAATAGGTGTCTAAGTCCCTGCCCATGTGGGGCCTCCTTCCTGTGGGCAGAGGACAGAGAATACATACTAGCAAGCACTGGAAGGCTAGAGGAACCAACTGCATCTCCAGGAGGGATGCTCTGGAATGGGACTGGAGGTAAGGAGCGCCTGCAGCATTTTGTAGGAAGTGGTCAGAAGCACTGAGACCTCCCCTGTTAGGTGAAGGAATGGGAAAAATAGTCCAGAGTGAGGTGGAAGGGGTCAGTAGGCCTGGCACAGGTGGGGCTGGGAGCTTCGTTTCATTGCATAACACAGCTCCACTGTGTCAGGGTGTGTGTGTCTCAGGTGTGTGCAAAGAATAGAGAAGTGTGCTGGGCACAGTGGTGTGTGGCCTCCTGGGAGGCTGAGGCAGGAGGTTTGCAAGTTCAAAGCCAGCTTCAGCGATTTAGCGAGGCCATCAGCAACTTAGCAAGATCCTGTATCAAAATATAAAAAGGTCTGGGAATGTGGCTCAGTGGTTAAGTGCACCTGGGTTTAATCTCCAGTACCAAGAAAAAAAAAACAAAAATGGTCCTTAGCCCTGAAAAAAAAAATCAATATATGGGGTAAGGGGCCTAAGGATGCCGCTCGGTGGTAGATCACTTTTCTAGCATGTGTAATACATAACACTGGGTTCAAGCCCTAGCATTGAAAAAATTATGCAAAAAAAAGTGTAGGTCTGTCAAAATGGGGGTCCCAGCTCATCCTTTGGATAGTAGCATGCTTGTAGAGAATCCCAGGCCCTGTTCTTTGGCCCCATGTGAGTGACAGCCTCCCTTATTGGGCCCACACTTTACCTCAGATGGGGTTTACTATGAAGTTGTCAAGTCATTGGAAAACCAGTCGATCTCTGGAAGTGAGTGATTTCCTGTCAGGCCTGTTCGTTTGGTCCCCAGATCCTGAGCACTCACTGCAATGCCCTCCATTGCTGGAAGGGCAGGGGTGAACAGATGGGCGCAAGGCTTTGCATTCCAGTGGGGGCAGGGACCAGAAGCAATGGTGCGGTATCAGTATCTCGTAGTAATAAGGCTACAAAGAAGAGACTGGTGCTATTTTAGATGGATTGGGTAGGGAGGGCTGCTCCGAGGTAGTGATGTTTGGTGCTGAAGCGGTACTCAGTGGTTACAGCGCTTGCCTGGCATGCATAAGGATGAGGGTTCAAACCCCAACACCATGTACTGAAGTGTCAGAGCAACAGAAGCCACCTGAAAAACTAAATAAAATTGATTCTCTCTCTCTTAAAAAAAAAAAAAAAAAAAGGAAGTCATGTTTGAGCAGAGATCTTAAGAAACTTGCCTTCATGTTCACCCTGTGTTTCTTGCAGGTAGGTTGACACTGATGGACATTGGATGGGCCAGAGGCAGGGATGGTCGGCTATGACCCCAAAGAAGATGGTAGGATTAACTCCAAGTTCGAGGTGGCAGTGGCAGGGTCTGTGTCTGGATTCATCACTCGGGCGCTGATCAGCCCCTTGGATGTCATCAAGATTCGTTTCCAGGTATCCTTTCCCCCTTTTGCTGTGTGAGAAGCTGGAGGACAGGCTCAGTTTTTCTTGCAAAAGCAGTTCCTAAAACTGGTAATTTTGTCAAGGTGAAGCAATTTATCGCCCTCATTACCTGTTCTGGAATTTCCCATTCTCACCCCTCCCCCTCTGCCTCCATCCTGACTCATTCAACTTTGATCCCCAGCTTCAGGTTGAGCGCCTGTCTCGCAGTGACCCCAATGCAAAATACCATGGAATCCTACAGGCGGGGAGGCAGATTCTGCAGGAAGAGGGCCCTACAGCATTCTGGAAAGGACACATTCCGGCTCAGCTTCTGTCCATTGGCTATGGAGCTGTCCAGGTAGGTGGCCAGGTCCCTGCGGTCATGTTGCTCGGTGGAGGAGCAATGGGAGGGTGAGACGAGCAGGAACGCTTCCCAAGGTAGGGCGAGGAGAAGCAGCTCCCAAGCTTCTCCCAGGCCTTACCAGGGAGCCTGCTTGACCAATGGAAGACCCAGCTGTGCCTTGGCATTCCCTTCTCCTTGTCCCCAGTGACCGTCCCAGTGTCATACCTAGGAGGCTGATACTCTCCCCCGGACAGCTTGGCAGAGGGCAACACCAATGCCTTTCATCTTTCAAAATAGCATCTTCACCCCTGTTCTTCATTTGACCTTCACAGTAGCGTTGAGGGGAAGGTAGAGAGGGTGTTCTGTGGACAACGTGGCCCACACATGGTAGGCTAGGACTAGAAGCGGGGTTTCTTGGCCTCTGGTCATTGTTCCTTCAGCCAAGTGCCAGCATGCGTCACGCACGGTAAGGCGCTTGTTGTATGGTGCAGTGGTGGTGATGGCCAGCTTTTCAGAGCATTTTACGTATCCTGTCTCATGGCCCTCCTGAGAGGTAGGCTCTGATATCATGCCTGTTTTTCATATGAGAAGGCTGAGAGAGCCAGCTTCCGTAATTAGCCCAACCAGAGTTGCTAGTGAGAAAGTGGCAGTGGGCTTAGGGATGTAGCTCAGAGGCGGTGTGTGAGCTGAGCATGCTTGAGGCCCTGGGTTCCACCCTAACACACCAAAAAAGTAAGAAAGTGGCTGAGTCAGGATCCCCACCCAGAGTGACATCACTGCCACAGCTCAAGTCTGGTGCTGCCTGGGTTGACATAGGCCCTGCATGCTGTCTCCTTGTCTGGCACACGGGTGGACAGGGCAGTGGTGAGTGGAGGCTGCAGCCTGGTGGTCCAAGGAGGTTGAGGTGTGGGGGAAGATCTGAGCATGGAACGTGGAACACGCTCGCTCTCCTGATACGGTCGGCCCAGAGGAGAGTGGCTCTGAAACGTTGCTGGTGCCAGCTGTTAGGTGGTCCTCTGCCAAGAATCACTTGATGGCCATCTTTTCCCAGTTCTCAGAAAATTACATGGACAAGTGGAGTTTTCTGATACAAAATTTCCTCCCTATTCTTTCGTGTGTCTGTCTGACAGAGAGACACAGTGTTGCTGGGATGGAATCTCGGGCCTCACACACGCTAGAAAAGGCTCTAATGCTGAGCTGCACCCCAAGTCACCTCCATGTGGCTTTTTTTTTTTACCAGGGATTGAACCTAGGGGTGCCTAACCACTGAGCCACCTTCTCAGCCCTTTTTATTTTTTAATTTGAAACAGGGTCTTGCTAAGTTGCTTAGGGCCTTTGAACCTGCAATCCTCCTGCCTCAGCCTCCCGAGCTGCTAGGATTACAGGCGTGCTCTACTGCACCTGGCTACTTTTTTCTTTTTCAGGGCTGAGGATCGAACTCGGGGCCTTGCGCGTGCTAGGCAAGCGCTCTGCCACTGAGCTAAATCCCCAGCCGGCTACTTTCTTAACTCTGGCTCTACTCAAATAAAATGTTTAAATGGCTTCTGAGTTTTTTCTTTTCTTTCACGCACTGTGCTTGGCGATGAGGGATTCAAGGAGAATATTTCCTCAGCCTGTCGCCCTCCCTAGGCCTGGCCCCTGCTGGGTGGTGGGTGGTCTGTTGGGAAGCATTTGGTTTGCACCTTCATCCTTTGGGCCTTCAGTGACTTTCGCTCTCTCTTGCAGTTTTTGTCCTTTGAGCTGCTGACCGAGCTGGTCCACCGAGCCCACTGGCACGACGCCCGGGAATTCTCGGTGCACTTTGCGTGTGGTGGTCTGTCTGCCTGCGCAGCCGCCCTCACTGTGCACCCTGTGGATGTCCTGCGCACCCGCTTTGCAGCCCAGGGTGAGCCCAGGGTGAGTGGTCAAGGCCAGGCACAGGGAACCCAGATGAGGAAGGTGGTGCACTAGTTGGGGGCTTTGTCCTTAGAGGCCAAGCTGGGGGAAATTTGGGTTCACAGTGCAGTCGAACCTATAACTGGACAGCACCATGCAAGGTGCTCTGTGTCCTTGCCTGAAGGAGCTCATGGCTTCCCCGGGAAGACAGACTCTAGGGAAGTGACAGAGAACAGATAAGCAGGATGAAGGCAGGCGTCTGGCAAAGTGAGGCTTGAAAACTTCTGCCTGTATTATTGTGAGGGTATCCTTGGTATCCACAAAGAATGGGTTGGAGGAAATGACATAGTTGAGTCAGACTCAAGGCAGGACTTACTGAGGGAGACCAAGGGATTAAACCCTGAAATAGACTCCACCATAATCTTTGCTTCCTGGACATATTTAAGAATAGCTCTGGGGTGTGTGTGTGTGTGTGTGTGTGTGTGTGTGTGTGTGTGTTCGTGTTCTCAACAAAGAAAGAAGAATCTTCCCCCTGTCTCCCTTCTGCTCTTCTGCTTCAGGGTGCCGCTCATGGGTTGAGCTATCACAAATAGCTAGTGATAGAAACTATCCTGGTACTTTCTGACTTCTTGTAAAAGTCAGTGAAGTTGGGGCTGGAGCGGTGGCTCAGCGGTTTCGGCGCTTGCCTGGCAAGTACGAGGTCCCGGGTTCAAACCCCAGCACCACGTACACAACTGAGTGTTGGAGCAACAAAGGCCATGTGAAAAACTAAAGTTGCTTCTCTCTTTCTAAAAAAAAAAAGTCAGTGAAGTTGGGTGTGGTGGCACACACCTGTAATACCAGCAACTGGGGCAGCTGAGGCAGGAGGATCACAAGTTCAAGGCCAACTTCAGCAGCTTAGCAAGACAAGTCTCAAAAAATAAAAAGGGCCTGAGAATAAGAGAATAGCATATTACCTCTGTTAAATAGAAATTGCAGGAGGCCATTGTTTTGGGCTAAGCTCCTGCTCTGGGCCTCAACAGACCAGACTAAAAATCAAAATGGAGTCATTCATACTGAAGTTCCAAGTCATGAAACTGAAACTAAGCTTGTTATTGACCTTCCAAGAAATCAGGATTAGAGAGAGAACAGCAAAAGTCCCTGAACAGGCCAGCTTCAGTTGGCACAACAAAATTCTTTGTCAAATCCTTTTTTTTTTTTGAAAGAAAGAGGGACAGGGGCTGGAGCTGTGGCTTGGTGGTTATGACGCACGCTTGCCTGGCATGCGCAAGTTCGCGAGTTCAAACCCCAACACCATGTACCCAGCGATGTCCTGTGGTCTTTTGCATAGCTATTACCCTTTACCTATGCAAAAACTCTATACAAAACCGCTAGTTGGTAAATGTCCGTCTCTGCCTGGGCCCTAGGAACACCGCGCAGCTCTCCCTCCCTCCGGGAGGCTGTTGCTGTTCCTGGCTTCTCAGCGTAATCAGAGCAGGTTGTTTCCCCTACACATGCTGCCGTCGTCACTTGTGCAGCCTGCTCTTCAGTTGTCTGTTATTCCATATCAGTCTAGTGGGTCTCGTCAGCCTGTTTGAACAGGTGGGTCATGATTTATGTAACTGTCATCCACAGGAGGACACTACTCTCTGTTGCGAAGGACACTGTGGTGTGACTGTTTGAACACGTGCTTTCATGCACACATGTGCATAACAGAAGGGGCGTTGCTAGAAAACTCTATCCTTGGCCTTTGTGTCCAGCGTTTTCCTGGACTGTCCTCTTGGCAGGGGAGATGGTGCTCCTGGTAGCAGGGTCTATAGCCAGAGTGGGGAGATGATGGGTTCTAGGGTGGAAAATAACTCGCCGGGCTTGCTCACATTGTGCCGTTCAGGTCTATAAGACGCTGCGAGAGGCTGTGGTGACCATGTACAGGACCGAGGGGCCCTTGGTCTTCTACAAAGGCTTGACCCCCACCTTGATGGCCATCTTCCCCTACGCTGGACTGCAGTTCTCCTGCTACAGCTCCTTCAAGCATGTCTACGAGTGGCTCATGCCGGCGGACGCAAAGCACAGCGGTGAGGCATACAGCCCAAGTGACACATCTCTTCCTGAGTCAGGAAGCTAAAGATCCCTGTTCTTTGCACCTGGCTCTGGGATGTAGCCAGTTGAGCAAACCAGCAGCTTAGAGACAGCTTTTTCTGTCTCTTGCCACACCTATCACTGCCACCAATGACATTTATTTCCAGTGATTGGTCCTGGTTTTCTTTTTTTGTTTTTTGGTACTGGGGATTGAACGCAGGGGTGTTTACCATATAACCCCAGCCCTTTTTATTCTTTGAGACAGGGTCTCACTAAATTTCTGAGGGTCAGACCGAGTTGCTGAGGGTGACCTCAGCTGGCCTGTCCCATCCAGTATGCAGGCTTTGTCATTCTTGCTCACAGTGGCTCTGTCTGGTTCTGGCACAGGGTACTCGTGGGGCTGGGGTTTGTGCTGGAGGATCAGACCTGATGACCTGTGCATTGTCCACCAGGGACTGTACTTCTCTCATCCCTCCCTTATTCTCATCTCTGGTGCAGGAAATGTCAAAAATCTGCTTTGTGGCTGTGGGGCTGGAGTCATCAGCAAGACCCTCACATACCCCCTGGACCTCTTCAAGAAACGGCTGCAGGTTGGAGGGTTTGAGCAGGCCCGAGCTCCCTTTGGACAGGTGAGTCATCCCTGTGCAGATAGCACTAATATGAAGGACCAGCATTCAGCTCCTGCCCATTGGGCAGCACTGGGTCCTCTACCTCCAGTCTGTCTCCTATAGTTTTATTTCTTTTTTTTTTTTTATAGTTTAATGTATTTTAATAGCAAACTTACAGGAACAGCACAGAAGACAGACAACATTAAAAACATGTATTTGCATGTAGGACAGCTCAGTTAGAAAAGTATAGTGAATGGATGGAATCTACTGTATGATAAAAATGCTACAAACACCATTTAGTTGCCGTCAATAAGAAATTTACT
>PVKS010011966.1:0-33217 GCA_004027875.1 Aplodontia rufa | reverse complement strand
ATTAAAAATTCACACACAAATGAAAATGGAAAAATGGCCAATACCTGATTCCTGTCCCCTGTTTTTCCACTCGCAATCATATACTTAGGTACCTTTTGACCCCATGGGGAGAAAAAAAAAATCTAATGTTCAGAACTACCAATAACAGGAAGAAGAGAAAAAAAAAATTTTTTTTTGAGAATGAAATGTTTCCCATCATAGTGAATTTTTAAGCACGTTCTCCACGTATGCGGTGTGCTAGTTGGATGTCTTTTGGCATAATTGTTACACGTTTGGCATGGATAGCACACAGGTTGGTGTCCTCAAAAAGGCCAACCAGATAGGCCTCACTTGCCTCCTGCAAAGCACCAATAGCTGCGCTCTGGAAGCGCAGATCTGTTTTGAAGTCCTGAGCAATTTCTCACACCAGACGCTGGAAGGAAAGTCTGCGAATCAGAAGTTCAGTGGACTTCTGATAGCATCTAATTTCACGGAGTGCCACAGTACCAGGCCTGTAAGGATGAGGTTTCTTCACCCCTCCAGCAGAGGGCGCACTCTTGCGAGCGGCTTTTGTAGCCAGTTGTTTCCTGGGTGCTTTACCACCGGTCGATTTGCTCGATTTGCGGGCGGTCTGCTTTGTGCGAGCCATGGTATAAAGACCTCCTTACTTACCCCCCTTCTCCTTCAGCTGGAGCTGGGCGAGCTAGAGGCGGCACTGGTGTTACAGAGCCACGGCGGTGCGACGACCTAGTTTTATTTCTTTTTTTTTTTTTTTTTTTTTTCGAAGAGAGAGGGACAGTGAGAGAGACAGAGAAAGAGAGAAACAACTTTATTTAGTATTTCGCATACTTAGTTGCTCCAACACTTAGTTGTGTACGTGGTGCTGGGGTTTGAACCCGGGTCCTCGTGCTTGCCAGGCAAGCGCCGAAACCACTGAGCCACCGCTCCAGCCCCTAGTTTTATTTCTTTACATAAATAAATACACATGTGCCAGGTGTGGTAGTGCACCTGTAATCCCAGCAGCTCAAGAGGCTGATGCAGGAGGACTGCAAGTTCAAAGCCAGTCTTAGCAACTTAGCAAGGCCCTGAGCAAGTTAGTAAGATCCTGTCTCAAAAAAGGGCTGGGGATGCGGCTCAGGTGGTTGAGTGCCCCTGGGTTCAGTCCCTAGTACCAAATAAATAAAAATGTGTACATTTCAACAGAAACGGGGTTATACACTGAATGCAAGGTTTTGTAACCTCCTTTTTCCATTAACCAACTCGTCATAAAGAGAGTTTGAATTTAAAACGGAAGAGGCGATAAGAGCCCAGGACAGAGGAAGGAGGCCCTGCTCATAATTGAGACTAGCGTGCTCCAGCCTGGCCATAGGTGGGGGATACGCATGGAAGGATCAGTGGGAGCCAAGGTCAGGGAGGGAAGTCAGGCCTCTGAGCTTGGACCTGACTGTGATGTCATCCTCCTCATCAGGAGTTTGGAAGGGAGGGCTGTCCCCTGGGTACACAGGTCTGGCAGCAGTTTGTGCTATCAGATAGTGGCAGAGAGATGAGGCTGCAGGGGTGGAACTGATTAGGCTATGAGCTAGCAAGGGCTAGATTTTATTACTATTTTTTAGATAAAGGGAAAAAAAGAAAAAGAGGGACAGTGAAAGAAAGAGTCAATTTTTTTATTATGTAGTTTTTCACTGGGCTCTCATTGTTCTGAACCTTTTTTTTTTTGGTATGTGGTGCTGGGGTTTGAACCTGCATCCTTGTGTGTGTGAGGCAAGCACTGTAACTGCTGAGCCTCTGCTCCAGCCCCGCAAGGGGGAACCAGGTGGAATGGGGTGAAGGATCTGAGACTTAGCTCTGGGGAGAGGAGCCAGAGCTGTCACTGGATTCTTCAGAGCCACAGTCACCCCTGCCTGCCTGCTCGGCAGGAAGGAGCTCTGTCCAGCTGCTGACTCAGGTGCTCCATCTGTGAAGTTAGCCCACTTGGAGTAGAAAGAATGAAAGTAACTTACTTGCTGTCATTCCTTCATCTTGCAAGTATTTATTGGGAGCTGTGATGTGCTGGGTACATTCCTGTTTGAATTGCTTTGTCCCTCCTCAGTCTTAATGTTCATCTCCCCAGGTGCGGAGCTACAAGGGCCTCCTGGATTGCACCAAGCAAGTGCTGCAAGAGGAAGGTGCCCAGGGCTTCTTCAAGGGCCTGTCTCCCAGCCTGCTGAAGGCTGCCCTGTCCACGGGCTTTGTATTCTTCTGGTATGAACTGGTCTGTAACTTCTTCCACTGCCTGAAGAGGGCGGAGAGCTAGCTGTGAGGGCAGGAAGGGACTGAGGTCTCTCCTAGAGGTCACCTCCTGAAAGAAGGAAAGCTGCACCTTTGCTCTCGTGTGACACTGAAGGCCTGACCCACCCCCCAGGCCAGCCTTACCAAGCATGAACAGACACTGGGAGCAGGGTGGCAGCTCTGACCTGGCTGGATGTGATGTGACCAGAAGGGCCAGGGCTTCTCATGACAGGATGCAGGGAGAATGCAGGGACCAGCAACACCAGTGGGAAGAAGCTCCCACTTGTTTCTCCCCAATGCAGCCCCAACACAAAGGATGCAGACGCCACCTTCCACTTGGTGGCCACATCCACTGGGGAACTCCTGCTTCTGGAAGGGGCTGAAACTTGAGTGCAGTGGGCTGGAGTGGGCTCTTTGCAGGAGTTTGGTTCCCATCCTTGGGCTGTTTTTCCCAAAAACCTATTTAACAGACATTAAAGCAGAAAGGCACATTCCTTATCTTGCTTCTCCAACTTCCCTTACAAATTCCACTTTGCTCGCTGAGGATGAGGAGAGGACCCCGTCTTCTTTGAATTCCACTTTGTTCAGTTGCAACTGCTCCTAATAAGCCTAGGGGAGAGTCCCAGCTGAGTCAGTCACTTCCACAGTCCCAGACCCAGACTTCATGACTGCCAGGCGCAGGACTGATGGGGGCCCTGGGAAAGACTGAAGCCAGTGAGGCTGCAGCAAGTGAAGGGAATGTGCTGATGGGCAAGAACTGGTAAAGCCACAGCCCTTCCCCCAGGCTACCTTGCAGGGCTCCCCTTTCACGGGCACTGGGTTAGCTTTGCTGGGGTGCGGAGCTTACAGTCAGGCTAGCTGGCTTCGGTGCCTGCTCATGCTGTTCCTCCTCAACTCAGCATGGTACTGCGTGTGTCCTCTGGAACCTCAGAAGGGCCATGGCCTCGGCCTCAAAGCTGCCCAGTGACCTGTATGATAGAAGGAACTGGCTGAGCAGGCAGCCTGGTGAGGACACAGTTGGCACCCAGGGGAGTTACCAGAGCCCAGGTACCTACATAGATGTGTGTCTGGTTGCAGAGGAAGCACTTCAGTTGCAGGGGTATAAGAGAAGAAAACAAGGTAACTACCACCTTTCCACCTGCCAGCTCACTGTGCAGGTAGGCTCTGAGGAGGGAGGAGCAGTCTTTACCCTGGCCTCACTTGGGGCTCAGGCTAGGAGCTCCAGCCCTGTACCAACTTGGAGACACACCTGCTGGGAGAGGCCCCAGTGTGATTGAGCTACGCTGGGGCCCTCACCCATTCCTTGGGATCCCCGGGTCTCTTCTCACCATTATGCTTCTCTCCTGAACCTGGCTCTTTGTGGTCTGTTCAGACCCTCCACTGATGCTGAAGACCCAGACTACAGAGCCCTTGCAGGCCTGGGGCTGCTGCAGACAGCTGCACGAATGTGTTTAATGAAATGCCATTGGAGTAAAGTCTCTGCTCCTCTCTCTCCTGCTCAGTGGATTCTTTTGTTGCAGCTGAGAATTCTCCATTTCCAGTGAACTTTGGCAACACAGAGGCACCACCAGCACAAACTCTTACTCTTGTCTGAGCAGGGGGAGGTGGCCAGGGGTGGGATGGTGAGGGCAATGACAAAGCTCACCTAGTGTGGGTCAAGAAAGTGGTTCCAGTGCTTGCCTGGCATGCGCAAGGATGCAGGTTCCAACGCCAGCACCAGGTTCACAAGGAAATGTCGGAGCAATGAAAGCCACAAGAAAAACTAAAATTGATTCTCTATCTCTTACTCAAAAAAAAAAGATACTTAGGGCTGAAGTGGTGGCTCAGCGGTTACAGCACTTGCCTGGCATGTGCAAGTACTTGAGTTCAAACTCCAGCCCCATGTACACAACGAAGTGTGGGAGCAACAAAAGTCACATGAAAAAAGTTCTTTCACGCTCTCTGTGTGTGTGTGTGTGTATATATATATATATATATAAATAAAGACCTGGTCTTTCTCTTTTGTCTTCGACTGCACACAGCGAAGTGTCGGAGCAAGGAAAGCCACATGAAAAAGTAGTTTCTTTGACGCTCTCTCACTGTCTCTTCTATATCTAGCTACCTACATTGGAGTAGGAGAGGACCTTGGTGGATCTGACCGAGCCCTTACACCTGTCTTCCCTCTTCTCTACCTTGGGTGGAAGCAGCAACGCTGCACAACCCTCCTGCTGCCCCTGCAGTCCTCCCACCCCGCGCTGCCTGTCGAGGTCTGTCCTGACTTGAGTTCGCGAGGGACAGCGACAGGATTGGGGTGGGGGATGCCGCTGCTCAAGACCAAGGGCTTGGTGCGGATGGAGGAGCGGTCCGATCCTGGAGCGCACCGGGTGAAAGGGGGACGGGGGCAGCGTGTGCCCTCCTGGCGCGATGGTGGCAATGTCGCAGACGTCGCGCTCGGCCCCATGCGGGGGACCCGCCCGCCCGCGCTGGCGGCACCGGGACCGGCAGGGGGCGATGGCGACCGCGCCGCGCGGGGAGATGAGCTCAGCGAGCCGCGGGCGCGCTCCAGGTCCGCCCGACTCCCCGGGCACGCGGGCGCGGCGCCGGCCCGGCAGGTGGGTCCCGGGGCTCGCGCCGTCACTCCCGCCCGCGGGACACCGCATGGCCGGCTCCGCCGCCCGCCGTGCGTGGCGGGGAAGGGCGTCCCGGGCTGGGGGAGGCTGCCGAGGTCTGCAGACCCCTAAGGTCGCTTCCTCTGACCAGAGGCGAGTCCAGCCGGAACCACGTCTCGGGGACGCCTGTTCCACCCACTTCAGAGCAAGGATCCAGAATGCAGCACAGAAATTAGGAGTCCCGAGTGGGTAGGGCCGGGTTTCTGCCACTCGGGGGGCCAGTTTAACCAGTCGGTTCCCGGCGGAAGCTGGCCGGGGCAGTGGGAGCTCGGGCTCCAAGTGGCAGGGCGGCCGAGGAGCAGCCGGCACCCGGCTACGCAGCCGACGCCTGCAGGGTGGGTTTGGAGGATTGAGAAGGACCCTGGCGAAAGCTGGGGTGAAGGTTGGAGAGGGCCGTGGACCCGCGCAGCTCAGGGCCCTGCTCCCTGGTCACTGGCTTGCCCTGGCGCTCGGCTGGCAGCCAGCAGGCGGGTTTATATGGGCAAGGTTGGCATCCACCTACCCACACCCTCAACTCGCGAACCCTTCCCCCGATCCCGCTTGAGATCCACAGGACTACCAGCCTCCTCTGGGACTGGAGGGTGGGCGCATGCACCCATCTTCTCTCCGCTTGGTAATCCCAGCCTAGTTTCCTAAACTGAGCAGCAGGTGCCTGGCTGGTGCCCAGTGTCCGCCAGAAGCCGGGCTTGGTAGGCTTTCAGCCAATCACCAAATGCCATGGATGGCTCAGCCGCACCTGCACCAAGCACTGGCTGCCCCAACCCCGACAGCCAGGGCCGGAAGGACTAGGAACCCTGGGCCCTGTGCACCGCACCTGAAGCCTCTCGCGTGGCCTCTTCTCCTCAGGTGCTGTCGTTAATCCCAACTCAGGAGCTGCTGAGGCTGAACGAGCATGGGGGAGGCCGGTAGAGAGGAGTATAAGATCCAATCTTTTGATGTCGAGACCCAGCAGCTGCTGAAGACCGCACTCAAAGGTGAGCTCGGGATTCCACCTGACGGGGCAGGAACTGGAGAGAAGGGGCTGAGCCCTAGGGCCGGGGAATACCTGTCCCTCTCCCTTGCTGAGGGAGGAGTCAGCCTACCTCTTGAACTGGAAGGTTAGCTACATTAAAGCTAGTATTTGGGAGAGTGAATCAGAGTCCTCTCTCAGACTGTAGGTTGTTTGTTTGTTTTAAGTACACATTAGAGAGGAGAGTAGCTCCTGCCAGTTAATCCTTTGGATTTGATTTGCTGGGTTCTGCGTTGCTGCATCCAGCTCTTTGGGTGTGTTAGGCTGCTTGACTTCTACAGAGAATGGAGAACCTGGCTTGGCAGAGGAGATACACAATTTCCGTGGCCTCAACCTTTCCTTCTGTAGCACTCGGGTCCGAAGTGTGACCCAACTTACAACTAGCAGTGCCCATCATGTGCCAGGCTAGCTAGGCCTGTGGGGAGGCCCTCACACCCACTCTTGTCAGGCTTTTGTGTGAATCATAAGAACTCTCTTTTTTTTCTTTTTCAGTACTGAGTGAATCCAAGGGCACACTATCACTGAGGCACTTCAGCCCTTGTCTTAGATTTTTTTTTTTAAGAGAGGGAGAATGAGAGAGAGAGAGAGAAAGAATCAATTTTATTTGGTTTTTCGTCTGGTTTTCGTTGCCCTGACAGTTGTGTATGTGGTGCTGGGGTTTGAACCTGGGTCCATGCGCATGCCAGGCGAGTGCAATACTGCTGAGCCAGTGCTCCAGCCCCCATTTCGTAGATCTTATTTTGAGAAAAGGACTAAATTGCCCAGGCTGGCCTCAAACTTGTGATCCTCCTGCCTCACCTCCAAGTAGCTGGGATTACAGGTGTGCATCACTGCACCTGGCTGTAAGAAGACTCTTCTGTAAAATTGCTGTGAACAGTTTAGCATCCAGTGTTCTCAGCCTAGTGCCAGGAAAAGATGTCTCCTGAGAAACACGTTTGTGTTGGTCTCTGTCAGCCACATAACCATCCCTGCTTTCTCTCTCTGGGCAACCAGCGGACTTAACTTGGACAGCTACTCCTATGAGTGGTTCCTGCACCCTCCTGTAGGTTTTCTCCTTTGTGGTCCTGGCTGTCAAACCTAGAGCCTTTTGCGTGCTAGGCAAGTGCAGTCCGACCAAGCTTCCCCCAGCCTCTTCATCTAAGTTCAAGCATGTAATGTGAATGCCCTTCTGTAAACATCTCAAGTCCCTCTTGGAAGCAGATGGAGGCAAATGTGATCATCAGGCAGCTCTAGACTCCCCTCCTATCTTTACCTAGATCCAGGCGCTGTGGACTTGGAGAAAGTGGCCAATGTGATTGTGGACCATTCTCTGCAGGACTGTGTGTTCAGCAAGGAAGCAGGACGCATGTGCTACGCCATCATCCAGGTTGAGGGGTTGGCAGAATAAAGAGAGCAAGGCTCCTCAGTTGTGGGCAGAGGCTGCCAGCAGGACAGATACAAAGTGCAGAGAGAGGTATAAGACAGGTGGGGTGGCAACAGCACTGTCCCTGCCCCTCACCACCCTCTCCCTGGCTCACAGGCAGAGAGTAAACAAGCAGGCCAGAGTGTCTTCCGTCGTGGACTCCTCAACCGGCTGCAGCAGGAGTACCAAACACGGGAGCAGCTGAGGGCACGCTCCCTGCAGGGCTGGGTCTGCTATGTCACCTTTATCTGCAACATCTTTGACTACCTGAGGGTGAGGCCCCAGCCACCCTGTGAGGCAGAGATGGCCATCTCCCAAGGTCCAGGTTGAACTACTGCCTGTGGCCACTAACGCTGCCACTGTTTACTCTTCTCCCCCAACAGGTGAACAACATGCCCATGATGGCCCTGGTGAACCCTGTGTATGACTGCCTCTTCCGGCTGGCCCAGCCCGACAGTCTGAGCAAGGAGGAGGAGGTGGGTGGCCCTGGCATGGTAGGCTGTGGAGGCCTCAGGGCATCACCTCTGGGCAGAAGCCTGGTGGGGGCATTTAGGGCCTGTCATAGTTACATGACAAGCTGCTGGGTCCGGAACTTATCCAGAACAGACCTGACTGGCTCAGCAGCTTCCTCCCCAGTAGGAAAGCCAAGCTATGATAGGAATGGTGACAGCCAAAGCCAGCTGTGGGCACAGATGGCCTGGAAACCAAACCTAGTCAGGCAGTGTGGGGGAGCAGAAAAGTGTAGTTAAGCAGCAGTCTGGAGAAGAGGCGAGTCCAGCCTGGCCACATGCTCTGGGCAAGGCCCTGAACTTGTTTCCTTTTATGTGCAACATGCTGGGTGAAGATGGAGCAAGACCTAGAGTACAGGACCAAGCAGGGGGCCTGGCACTACTGTATGAGGCAGGCCCCACCCAGGCTGACCAGGGGTCTGCTGCTGCCTCTGCAGGTGGACTGCTTGGTGCTACAGCTGCACAGGGTTGGGGAGCAGCTGGAGAAGATGAATGGGCAGCGCATGGATGAGCTCTTTGTCCTGATCCGGGATGGCTTCCTGCTCCCAACAGGCCTCAGCTCCCTGGCCCAGCTGCTACTACTGGAGATCATTGAGTTCCGGGCGGCTGGCTGGAAGACCACCCCAGCTGCCCACAAGTATTACTACAGTGAGGTTTCTGACTAGGCTTGGCTCTGCACTTGCAGCAACACCAATCTTTATGTTACCCTCCTCCCAAGATGGCAGCACAGTGGCCTCTACCAAAGGCTTCACCTTCTGATTTTCCCATCTCCACTTATGCCAGGGTCCTTCCATACTCTTGCACCTCTCAGGTTTGGGCGACACTGAATCTGCTCCACAGACTCCAGACTGACCCCCTCTCCCCACAGCTCAATGAGCCTCACACCTGCTGTCTGACACCTGGGCCAATCAGAGGGCAACTCCTGCATCCTACAGTAACTGGCACACTCCCTTGGTGCCTCAGTTTTCCCATCTGTAAAATGGGTAACCACAACCACCACTAGGACAATTTGGGATATTGAGGGGCAGAGGCAGAGCACAAGACACCCCAGAAACTGCTTTTTATACATTTTGTATAAGAACCACTTGAAACAACCTATTCCCTCCAGTTTTAATGAATGATAACTCCATACTGTGTTACACCAGAGTTCACAGTTCAGATTTTTTAATAAATCTTTTCTGACACAAATTGTTTCCTTTGATAGCATCCAAAGGCCTACTCTGAGGTGAGAGAAAACTGGGCCCTGAGTTTCTTGGATGAAATCCCTAAGCTGACACGATCCCTCTTCACAAAGAGATGGGGCAGGGAGAGCCAGTTTTAGCCCCAAAGAAAGAAGGATTAATAGGCAATGAAGACGCTTGTATTCTTAAAAAGGAACTATTCCTTAACCCTTGGGAATTTTTTTTTTTTAAAGAGAGAGGAAAATCAATTTTACTTAGTTTTTCATCTGGTTCTAGTTGCCCTAACACTCAGTTGTGTGGTGCTGGGGTTTCAACCCAGGTCTTCACGCATGCCAGGCAAGCACGATACCACTGAGCCACCACTCCAGCCCCACAGGTACTCTGCAATAGGGCTTTTTTTGTGGCAGAGGGCCCTGGTCTGCTCTAGACACCTTTCCTCTCCCTCTACCACCAACGGTAGTGGGCAAGGGCTCGGTTGGCCTCAGCCATCTTGTGCATGTCGTGCTTCCTCTTGATCACGGGGCCCTGGTTGTTAAAGGCCTGCAGCAGCTCATGTGACAGCTTCTCTGGCATGAGTGTCCGCCGGTGTTTATTCTTTCGGCATTCAGTGATCATCCACTTCATGGCTAGGAAGCGACGACGTCGGTCGGATAGGGGCACAGGGACCTGGGTGATGAGATGGGACACAGGTGAGCTGGTCCAAGGGCTTGCTAAGGCTGGGGACTCCTGCCTCCCAAAGTCTAAGGAATGGCTATGTGTCTTTGGACTGGTACAGTAAGGTTCCTGAAGAGAGGGTTTTCTTTTTTGAGCTTCACTCATCTTTGGGTGACCTCAGAGTAGCAGACATAAGGAGATCAGCAAACCTCATCAAGTACTGGCCCCTACTCCTAAATGGAAGCTTTGCCAAATCGATACAAGCACCAACTGGAAAAAGCCCTGTGTCCTAGGTGACTAAATCACCTTGCATCAAGGGTGCCTAATTAACAACCCTGGGTATGGAATCACTTGTCAGCCACTAATCTGCCAGACAAGAAAGGTGCAGTTAATAAAGGTCCAACCCTTACAGAGCTTATACTCGAGAAAACAAAAAACCCTTATAAGGGCTGGAGCAGTGGCTCAGCAGCATTGTCTGTCTGCCTGGCACGCCTGAGGACATGAGTTCAAACCCCAGCACTATGTACACTATGAAGTGTTGGAGCAATAAAAGTCACATGAAAAAACTAAATAAAATTGATTCTCTCCCATTTTTTTTTTTAAAAGAGAGAAGGACAGTGAGAGACAGAATCAATTTTTATTGAGCTTTTCACACGGCCTTAGTTGCTCTGACACTTAGTTGTGTACATGGGTGCTGGGGTTTGAATCTATGTACTTGCACATGCCAGGCAAGCACCATAACTGCTGAGCCACCGCTCCAGCCCCCCATTCTTTAAAAAAAAAAAAAAAATTAAAAAAAAAGAAACCCTTATAATAACAATAAAAAAATTAAATGCTACACTAGAGTTGCCCACTTCAACTAACAGTGATGGATCAACAGCTATGGGTCAAGCACTGTGCTAGAAAGGTATGTAATGATGGGATATAAACATAGTCCCTCACCCAGAGAAGTGTACAGTGTAGGACACACAGGATGCTGGACAGGAGGAAGGAGGGACAGGCTGCCATAAGAAGTCCTTTAGCTATTACTTTGCTCTCTTCCTTTTTCATCTTCTGCTTACAGAACTGAATTGAATGGACACTGATGGTCCCCAGTCTAGACAGCTATGAATCTTGACTCAGCTCTGGGCCCTCCCATCATCTTTTTATTTTTTGGTACTAGGGATGGATTCCAGGGCCTCAGGCATTCTCATAAGCAAGCACTGCACTCTTCCACTGAGTTACACTCCCAGCCCTCCTCCCCCATCGTTTCACATGAGGGCAGCCCTGCTTTCTTGCCAGAGCACTCACCTGGTAGAAATGGCCACCCTTGAGGATGGGGACCAGCCCAATCACAGGCTTGCAGTTTTTCAGTGCTTGGTGGAAGATGGTGTAGGGGTTGCGTTCAATGGTTGCCTGTTCCTCTCCAGAAGCAGCATGGTACTTCTCAAACTGCTTCCTTTTCACAGACTCTAGAGTCTGCAAAGGGAGACGGTGGAAGAGTTGCCCCAGGCTCCCTAAAGAGTTCACCCAGCCTAGCTAGTACCTTGCCCTTTTACTCCCATTACCCAGTTCTACGGCAGGGCAGCTCCTCAGCACATCCAACACAAAATTCTTAAGTACCTCCTCCTTTTGCCAGACTAGAACAAGAGTGGGCTGAGGTTTGTGATGGGGCACTAAGTGGCAGTTGTTGACTCCTGCAGGACTATATTAAAGCTCCAACTCCCACACATGACAGGGAAGTTAACTGTAACAAAAGGTGAATGAATCCGTTCTCTTTATTTTTTTGGTACCAAGCATTGGTTAATCTCTGAGCCACACCGCTAGCCCTTTTTAATTTTTTTTTTTTTTAAGAGAGAGAAAGTGAGAGAGAACTGATTTTATTTTTTCTTGTGGCTTTCGTTGCTCCAGCACTCAGTGGTGTACGTGGTGCTGAGGTTTGAACCCACGTCCTTGTGCAAGCCAGGCAAGCAATGGAACCGCTGAGCCCCGCTCCAGCCCCCCTTTTTTAATTTCTTGAGACAGGGTCTTCCTAAGTTGCTTAAGGCCTCCAACTTGGGATCTCCCTGCCTTGGCCTGGGATTTCAGGCCTAACCCACCATGCCTAACCCATCTCAATAATTTTTAAAGCTAAACTCAAAGAAGGAAGCAAAGGAAGGAGGAACTATTTACCTGGTTCATGAGGGATCTGGCCAGTACTTTGTTTCCTCCTTTCATCATCATGTTGGTGAATTTACTTCAAGGAGAAAAGTAATATGTTTAGCTTTCCAGGATCCTTACCGGAGACCCTCCCTGGGATAGCCCAGTTCGTGGACCAAGAGTGTTTCCATCTAACCTGATGAGTGGGTCGGCAAACACAGAGCTTGTTTTCGTCGCTGGGGCAGCTTTGATGAGCTGAGTTTTCTTGAGCTCCTGGTCATATCTCTCCTCTTCAGTGAGCTCAGCCACAGGCTTGCGGTAATGTTCCTTGTCAATCAGGGGATCCCTGAATTCCGGACCGTAGCGGCTCCACCTCACCTGGGTTTGCCTAGGTGGGGGAAGCGGAGGAGGCGGGCACAAGCTGACTCCACAGTGAGTGAGCTTGACTTAACAATAGGCAAGTGTGCCATCCCGCCTACTGGGCAGAGCAGCACGGAAACCTCCAGCAAAACCCGAACAGTAATAATTTTGGCTCTTGTCCCGAGAGGTAGGAGGACCTCCCCCAAACAGGCCAGGAAGGCTTCCTGCTTGTCAAACGGTAACAGCAAGAACAGGCGCGCCCCGACTCACGCCCCCCACCGCCAGGCAGCTCCAGCTCTAAACTCTTTACGAGGGCCGCACTGTCAGTTACCCCTTACAACCCCGGACCAGCGCGACCGCTCAGGCAAAGATTAGCCAAAGCCAAGCAGCTAGCGAAGAGCTTGAACTTCGGTGCTTCGACCCCGAGACCAGCGCTCTCTCCAGGGCCCAGCGTCGTCTGCCTGTGACTCCCTTCCATCTCCGTGGGTCCCTCCGTGAAGAACCAAGCGGTGCTGCCAGCAGCGCGCTGGCCTCTTACCCTAGGATCGGACAGCCCGCACGCTGCAGGCCCAGCACTAGCCCCGACCAGCCTCGCAGAGCCTTCCGTGCGGGGGCAGCCATCTTGGCCGGCTACGAGGACCCCGGCAGGGCTGTCCTCGGCGCGCCGGAGCTAGGGACGGGATACAGACGCCACAGGGTCCTAAAGCTGCACTTCACCCCGTTGGCCCGCGCATTATTGTCTCTCACTCCGAAGGCCAAAAGGAGGAACCAAAAGCAACACTTGTCAAGCTAACATCCGCCGCAGTCCGGCGCGGCCCTCAGGAACAGCGGTCCCGCCTCGCAGGCCCCCATGCAGGCCCCGCCCCGGCTCCTCTCGTGCAGACTCTCGCGAGGTTTGAGGCCGCGGGGTCGAGCCGGGCGGCTGCAATATGGCGGAGGCGGAAGGGGAAACCCTGGAGTCTTGGCTGAGTGAGTAGCCGCGGCCGCTTCTGCCTGTCCTCGAGCCGCCGCGCTGTCCCTCTACTCGCCCCACGTCCTCCCCCTGGACCCCGCGGCGGCGCCACTTGGCAGCTCGCGCCCGGGCGACTCCTTCGCGAGCATCCGGCGATCACGCCCCTTCTGGAGCCGGGCCCCTTCCCTGCGGCGCGCCCTGCAGCTCCGGCGCGCCGCGGTGGCAGCTTTGGGCCCTGTCGGGGCCGGGAGGGTCCGGGAGAGCGACAAGCAAGTTCTCGGAGCTGACAGTCCTTGGCGCATTGAGGCCGCTCCCGGCTACGTCTCCGGGATCCCCGCGCCCCAGTCCCCGAGGAAGGGAAAAGCTCCGGATTTGGGCTGAACCTCCCGGGGGTGGTTGGGTGCTGCCGGCCGCACACTCGCCTGGCAGCTTCATAATCCTGACCGTGTATTCGCGGGGAACTGACAGCTTTGCTCGGGCAGAATGCTTGAAGTGGGAGTAATTTTCCAAAGACAGCGACGATAGGCAAAACAGCTGTACGTGGTTTGTTAAATCGGCGCTGGACCCCCCTCACGCACACACTTGGCCATCTTGACGACGCAATCCACTCTGAGTAAAGGGGAGAAGCGGTGCGGAGCTGTAGCCAAAGTGATGTATTGCTGCAGTTGCTAATTCACGTTGCTTTGAAGGAATAAGGGTTAACCTTGTTAGCAGGCTGCTGAAGGTTAATAAGTGAACCTTCCTAAGACGTACACCCTATGAGGGCCTTTTTGAGTGAGACAGATGTTGGCCAGGACAAGACAGGGAAGATGCTGACATACTGCCTTCTCCTGGGCACCCTTACTGAGTAGTATCCAAGTTCTGGAGGGTGATGGCTGTTGTCTCCAATTGCCTGACCTTTCTTAAGAAATCCACTTCAATCCCAGCAGCTGTGGAGGCTGAGGCAGGAGAATCACAAGTTCAAAGCCAGGTTCAGCAATTTAACGAGGCTCTAAGCAATTCAGACTCTGTCTCAAAATAAAAAGGGCCAGTGATGTGCTGGAGCGGTGGCTGGGTGGTAATGGTGCTTGCCTGGCATGCACAAGTACATGGGTTCAAACCCCAGCAACCCACGTACACAACTGTCAGAGCAATGAAAGCCATGTGAAAAACTCAATAAAAATTGATTGTGTCTCTCTCTTTATCTCTCACTGGCCTTCTCTCTTTAAAAAAAAAGTGGGGGGGCCAGGGATGGGGCACAGTGGTTAAATGCCTCTGTGTTCAGTCCCTGGTCACTCCCTGCCCCTCCCCCCCAAGAAAAACATGTTTAGAACCTAGGCTTTAACAGAAACACATTCCAAAGCTTGAGTGTATGTGGTCTGTGCTGCATGGAGCTCAGTGTGCTCTACAGTCGTTGAAATTGTTTACAAGTATCATAGCAAAGCAGGTTCTGTTGCCCCACTTCTCAGAAGGAACGCCCTGACTCCAGTCAATCCACCTGTCTAGAACCACACTACTGGATTTCACAGTGCACACGGTTTGATTCACAGATTTGGAGAAGGTACTCACAGCATGGCATGTACAAGATGAACGTTGTACAACTTAACCACATCCCGGACTCTTTAAAAAGTTTGTTTTGTTTCAAGATGGTTTTGCTAAGTTGCCCATGCGAGCAGCCTCGAACTTGTGATTCTCTTGCCTCAGCCTTCCCAGTAGCTGGGATTCCAGGCATGCACCTCCTTTCCCAGTCTCAGTTCACAGATTTCTTTTTTTCCCTTAGGCACAGTGAGAGAAAGAATCAAATTTTATTTAGTTTTTCATTTTGTCCTTTGTTGCTCAGCCACTTCATTGTGTACATGGTACTGGGGTTTGAACTTGTGCACTTGTGCATGCCAGGCAGCGCCACTGAACCACCTCTTAAGCCCTAGATTTTTTTTTTTTTAAGAGAGAGGGACAGAGAAATAATCAGTTTTATATAGTTTTTCACGTGGCTTTCGTTGCTCCAACACTTTGTTGTATATGTGATGCTGGGGTTGAACCCAGGACCTCATGCATGCCAGGCAAGCACCATAACTGCTGAGCCACCACTCCAGCCCCAGTTCACAGATGTTAATGGCGAATATCAGAGTAATTCAAATGATGTAAGCTGAGTTTAATAGGCTCAATTTTTTTTTAATAGAGAGGAACAGAGAGAGAATCAATTTTATTTAGTTTTTAACGTGGGCTCTTCAGTGCTCCAAGACTTCGCTGTGTACCTGGTGCTGAGGTTTGAACTCACGTACTTACGCGTGCCAGGCAAACACCATGATTGTTGAGCTCCAGCCACAGGCTCAATTTTTGAAAATTTTTTATTTTATTTTGTTTTTAAAGAGAGCTGGAGAGTGAGAGAGGAAAGAGAGAATCATTTTTATTTTTTCATCTGGCCTTTGTTTCTCCCACAGTTAGTTGTGTTTGTGGTGCTAGGGTTTGAACCTGGGTCATCATGCATGCCAGGCAAGTGCTCTAACCTCTGAGTCACTGCGCCAGCCCCTAACGGTCTCAATTTAGAGTTATGTTTGGAAATAGAAGAGATGGTGAGGGGAAAGAAGTATGGTATCTATAAAGATGAGGTTTAAGCCTGGCCTTTGTCCTTTTCCGACTTGGAACAGTATTAAGAGTTCATTCATCCCTTTCCTCTGTTTACCTTCACAGTTGTTATGACTGAATGGTGTGAATTGCACCAGTCCAAAAAACCAGGGTTTGGGGTCAGCACCATCTAGTGAAGGTCCTTGTCATCCATGTTTCACCTAAATTACTGCAGCAGCTTCTGCTTGGCTCCGTGTTTCAGGTCTCCTTTTTTTTTTTTTTTTTTTTTTTCCTTCTTGGTTCATTCTGTATTCTGCTCCCAGAAGAGCAGTTGTGTTTAGTCAGGTCATTTCACTGTTGCCAAACCTACTGCTGCCCCTATAATATGGCTCTGGTCAATCCTTGCTGTTTTCACTGTGGCCTTCTGATATTTTTCTCTGTAATGTAATGTTCTCTGAGCCCATCAATACAATCAATACAAATTGGTCTTTTTAATTTGATTTATTTTATTTTTTTGAGGGAAAGAGAAAGAAAAAAATCAAGTTTATTTAGTTTTTCATGTGACTTTCATTGCTCTGACTCTTTATCGTGTATAAGATGCTGGGTTCAAACCCACGTTCTCACTTAGGCAAGCGCCATAACTGCCTGCTCCAGCCCCCACATTGACCTTCTTAACCCGAAACCCCCTCCCTCTTACTCAACCATCTGGGATTCTCCTTTGTCACCAACTGTTTCTTTACGACTTCAGCCTTCTCTAAGGCTGCCATAGTCAGTGTTTAATGAATCCTATGTGAAGTTTTATAAAAATTAGGAAATTAAAGCAGTCTGGCTGGAGGCTGTGCTGGAGTGAATAAAGAAAGGAAAAATGCTGGGTGTGGTGGTGTGCACCAGTAATCCCACCTGCTCAGGAGGCTTAGGAGGATCAAAAGTTGGAGACCAGCTTGGGTAACTTAATGAAACCCCCTTCTCAAAACAAAAGTGAGAAAAGGGCTGGGGTTTAGTGGTAAAGCACTCCTGGATTCAGTCTTCAGTAACCACAAAAATAAATAATAAGAAAATAAGAGAAAGATACGGAGCAGAAGACAAGTGCTAAAATGCAGGGGGGTTTTGGTGTTGGTGGTGGTTATGGTTTTGTTTTGCCAGGATTTTTGTTGTTTTGTGGGAGTACTGAGGATTGAACCCATGGTACTCAACCACTGAGATACATCCTTAACCCTTTTTATTCATTATTTTCAGACAAGGTCTCACCAAGTTGCTTAGGACCTCAGTAAGTTGCTAAGACTGGCTTTGACTTGCCATCCTCCTGCCTCTGTCTCTTGAGTTGCTGGGATGACAGGTATGCATGACCACTTCCAGCTTCCAGGGCCTTGTATGTGTTAACCAGGGCTCTACCTCTGAGCTATATCTCTAGCCCAGGCAGCTTTTTGTAGGAAACTGGGGATAAGGGAAATGGAAAATGACCCAAAAGGAGGTGGAATGTAGGCTAGGCTTTATTGGCTAAGAAAACACTGAACAGTGCTGGGTACATGGTGCACGCCTGTAATCCCAGCAACTCAGGGGCTGAGGCGGGAGGACCACCAGTTTGAGGCCTGACAACTTAGGGAGATCCTGTCTCAAAATAAAAATAACAGGGCAGGGTGGTGCCTGTAATCCCAGTGATTTGGGAGGCTAAGTCAGGAAAATCGCAAGTTTGAGGCCAACCTTAACAATTTTGAACGAGGCACCTAAGCAACTTAGACCCTGTCTCAAAAAAGAAATAAAGCCGGGGTGGGGGGGTGGCTCATCAGTTATAGTGCTTGCCTGGCATGCATGAGGACATGGTTCAAACCCCAGCACTACGTACACAATGAAGTGTGGGAAAAACACCAGATGAAAAACTAAATTTAAAAAAAAATAATTTTCTCTTAAAAAAAAAAAGTGCGGGGGAGATGTAGCTCAGTATAGAATACCCCTGGGTTCAATCCTAGCACCACAAGGAAAGAAACAAAAACAAAAAAATCCTACTGCATGGTGATGTGGAGGGAGCCAGCCTGTTTGGGGGACTCAGTAACAGGAATTTGGCTAGCTCAAGCAGTAAGGTTCCATTGGAGCTTGGTGAGAGATAAGCTGGGAAGTTAGGGCCAGATGCTGAAAGAGTGGACATTTCAGCCCAAGTTTAAATTTCTACAGTTATGAGGTCCCCACTCCTCCAGCACCTCAGAAATCAGTGAGTTAGGAGAATTGACATAGTAGCTTTACACCGGATGGGTTAGAATAGAAGATCAAAAAACAAGCGAACATTAAGAAGGTAGGGTGTGGGTAGAGATAAGAAACAGATGGGGGCTGGAGCAGTGCTCAGCAGTTAGGGCGCTTGCCTGGCATGCACAAGGACATGTGTTTGAACCCCAGCACCACGTACCCAACAAAGTGTCGAGCAGTGAAAGCCACATGAAAAACTGAATAGAATTCTCCTCTCTCACTCACTCTCACTTTCTCTCTCTCTTTTTTTTTTTTTTTTTTTTTTTAAAGAGAAAGAGTCAAGTTTTAGTTTTGCACATGGCCTTTGTTGCTCTGACACTTAGTTGTGTATGTGGGTGCTGGAGTTTGATCCTGGGTACTCACGCATGCCAGGCAAGCGCTGTAACCACTGAGCCACTGCTCCAGTCCCTCCCCTCTCTCTTTAAAAAAAAAAAAAAGATTTTTAAAACAGTAGGCTATGTGCAGTGGTACATACCTGTAATCCCAGCAACTTGAAAGGCTGAGGCAGGAGAATGGCAAGTTCAAGGCCAGATTCACCTTAGTGAGACCCTTTCTCAAAAAATAAAAGGGCTGTGGATGTAGCTTTGTGGTACAGCATCTGGGTTCAATCTCCAGTACCACAAGAAATGATGGTGAAAAAGAAGGGACTCCAAGAGTGATGGGAATGGCAGAGGAAAAGCAAGGAGTCAGCACTGTGGATTCAAACCTGGGTGCCTGAAAGTAGGGGCCAAATCTTTCTCCCGGGTACTGAGGATTGAATCCAGGACCTTGCACATCCTAGGGAAGCAGTCTACCACTGAGCTACACTCCAGACAGTTGCTGAAGTTCTCCTTAAATTGCTGAGACTGGCCTCGTGCATTCTGTCCTCCTGCCTCAGTCTCCCGAGTAGCTCGGATTATGGGCATGTGCCAAAAAAAAGCTATTGAATAGTGGCACCAGTTAAACAGAAAGTAAGAAAGTCAGGAGAAGTGATGAGCTTGCTTTTAGACATGTTTCTATGCCTAATTAGTATTTGTATTTACATACTGTTTTGTGCAGATTTTTCTGTGTGGAACATGGCTTCCTTAGAGTACCTGAGCCATGTGGGGATGGGGGTACTCAGTGCTGCTCTCTCCATCTCTGCGTGACCTTTTGAGTTCTCTCTAGAGTCCAAGGCTAACAATGGAATTAAGCTGAAAACGAGAACAGGAAATCTAAAGGCACAGAGACAGAAGAAAATGAGGCAGGCTTTCACCAGAGACCTGAAAATAGACAGAAACGTGAGTCAGAGCAGAGTCCCAGGGGGGTGGTTCTAGAAGGCAGGGTCTGTAGCAGATTCTTTGATGTGTCCTCTGCCAGATGAAAGAGAATGTTAAGTGGGTGGAAGGGCGTGTTCCTCTGCTGGGGAGGGGGGAGCAGTGAGCACGTGGGAGGAGAGCTAGAGTCACCCAGAGGCATCCCCAGCTGTTTATCCCAGCTCATGTGGGTGACAGGTGTGCCTTCGGAGCTGCTAAAGAGCTGTAGCAGACACTGGGAAGTGGCATTGACCATGACTCCAGCCAGGGCTTTTGGTGCCATATGCAGGCGGTGTTCCCTGAAGATTCGCAGAGTGCTCTTAAGGGATGGGTTTCTAGAGGATCGAATCGTTGAAAAGTAGGCAAGAGTGTTTCAGGAGGCAGCAGTGCTGCGGGGCATGGAGCAGGCCTGGGAAGAATGCGATGTTTGCAGATTACCCATTTTTGGGGGATGGAGGGGTCCACATTTTACTGTTTGGGCAAAGACACTTTTCCCTTTGTGCACACTGCAGGCAGGGGGGCTAATCTCTTGTGAGGTTTAACTCTTACCAAAATGATGAAAGGTTCGATTCCTCCGACCCTCTTTAAATCCTCCAGCTTCTTGGTGTTGTGTGAAAACGAGGATAGGGATTAGTAACAGTCACTCTAACCCTGAGATTCGGACAGCTGTTGGGGGGGGGGGTTCTTGGCAGGTGGTACCCAGTGGCTGGCTGTAGCAGCCTGTGCAAGGTGCTCAGCGTTGCTTTCCACTGCCGCCCCCAGTTTCATTAGTCTTCCTTCAGCTGGGTGTGGTCTTTGCAAGCCAGCAATTCCAGTGAGTCTGTAGGCTTAGGCAGGAGAATTGTGAGTTCAAGGCCAGCCCAGGCAACTTAGTGAGACCCTATCTTATAAAATAAAAAATAAAAAGGGCTGGGGATGCGGCTTAGTGGTAGAGTGCTCCTGGGTTCAATCTCCAGTACCCCCCAAAATTCCTTTTCTTCAAGCTTGACTTTTTTTTTTTCATTGTTGTTGTTTTTTTGGTTTTGGTACCAGAGTTTGAACCTAGGGGTGCTTAAAACCACCGAGCCATGTCCCCATCCCTAGTCCTTTTCAATTTTTGCTTTGAGACAGGGTCTCACTAAATTGTTGATGGCCTCACTGAGTTGCTGAGTCTGGCTTTGAATTTGAGATCCTCCTGCCTCAGCCTCCTGGGCCACTGAGGTTACAGGCGTGCAGCTCCATACCAGGCAAACTTGATATTTTGAAGGGCTTGCTATTTTTCCTTCAAACCACCTTCTTTTCCTCTAAATATAAACTTTATTCGTTTTTATTTATCGTACAATACTGGACTTTGAATCCGGGGCCTTGCACATGCTAGGAAAGTGTTTAAGCCACACCTTCAGTGCCCCGCACTCACACTTTTTTTTTTTTTTTTTTTTTTTTTTTGAGACAGGGCCTCAGTAAGCTGCCCAAGCTGACTTGGAAATGGGGATCCTCCTGGGTCAGCTGGGGTTTTTATAAATTAAGAAATACCCACAAGCTGACATGGTGGTGGAGGCCTGTAATAGCAGCTCCTCAGGAGACTAAGGCAGGGGCAACACAAGCTTGTGGCCTTATCAAAATAATGTAGCTCCGTGGTTCAGTCCCCAGAACTAAAAAACAAAAAGAACAATAAGGAACAGTCCTGAGAGGTGCAGAAATTTCTAGTAGCGTCCCTTGTTGAGAGAACTGTCACTTGGTATAGGAGGAACATGGATGTTTTAAGAGACTGTACCTCTGGGGCTGGAGCAGTGGCTCTGGTTACAGCGCTTGCCTGCCATGCACGAGTACACGTGTTCAAACCCCAGCGCTATGTAAGCAACGAAGTGTCTGAGGGACGAGAGCCACGTGAAAAACTAAATAGAATTGATTTTGTCTTTCTCTCTCTCTCACTGTCCCTCTATCTTTGAAAAATAAAAAAAAGTACTGGGCAGAAAGCAGGGTTTGTATTTGCTGCTATGACACAAGAAATTTGGATGCACGCTCTTCTTGGTGCCCATGAACCGTGAAGAAAATCTGTCACATCTTCCTTGCTCTTCATAATAGTTGTCCTCTTTTTTTGTTCTGTCCCAAGATAAGGCCACCAATCCTTCCAACCGCCAAGAAGACTGGGAGTACATAATTGGCTTCTGTGATCAGATCAACAGAGAGCTTGAAGGGTGAGTCTTAGCACTCCTGGGGGCAGGGGAGAGAACCGACGGGGAAAGCCAGAGCTAGCCAGGGAGGGCCGGCTGGGCATCAGTGCACTGACTGGTCTGCTTGTCCCCAGGCCCCAGATCGCTGTCCGACTGCTAGCCCACAAGATCCAGTCTCCACAGGAATGGGAGGCAGTGCAGGCCCTGACGGTAGGTCTTCCCTCTCAGCTGACATCAGCGGGCTGTCACTTGCCTGGGCATTTCCTCATGCACTCACTGTGCGCTCCTCAGTGGTTCTCAGGGCTCGTGCCCAAAGACTGACAGAAAATCCTTGACACAGACTCAGTGCGTCTAGAACACGTTCAGTCAGCCAGTCCACAAGTGTGCGTTTCACTAGGCCAGACCCTGGGGCTGCAGAGATGACTGAGGCATCATCCCTAGCAGCACAGGTACATGGTTAGTGTGAGAGGTGGAGCTGCCAAGGGAGGAATCCCAGACCTAGGACCTTGAGCCCAGCATGGGGCTCGCAAAGTCTTCTGGACATCTTGACAGTTCAGAGTTGGCCAGCTGCAGAAAAGGGAGATGAGCACACTTCTAGCTGAAATAATGGCTGTACCAGTGAAGCTGTCACCTTGGCAGGCAAGGCCTCTGATTGAGCTCGATGTGTATTGTTTATTGAGACTGAGGGGATTCAAGACAAGGTACATTGCATGTCACTCAGGTGCCTCTCGCTCCTCCCTGAGAGTTCAAAGGAACCCAGGATCTCCCTGACTTCATTTAGGTCTTTAAGAGGCACACGCTCTAGAGGGTGCTGAGAGGTCCACATGCACCCGTCTGTCATAGTTACTTAAAATAGTAATTTTCACTGGACATAACACAAGCCTGTAATTCACAGTGACTTGGGAGACTGAGGCAGAAGGATCCCAAGTCTGAGGCCAGCCTTTGCAACTTAGACCCTATCTCAAAATAAAAAATAAAAAAGGATGGGGATGTGGTTCAGTGGTTTAAGTGTCTCTGGGTTCAATCCCTAGTACCAAAAAAAAAAAAGAAGAAGAAGAAGAAAGATTTTCAAGGCGGTCACTTTTGGGGGAACATTTGTCAATGTCTGGAGACATTTTTAGTTGTTGGATGTTGAGGGTGCTACTGGCATCTAGTGGATAGATATCAGGAGTGCTACTAAACATCCTAGAATGCACAGGACAGTTCCCACAGCAGAGCAGAGTGACTAGCCCAAAAGGTCAGCCAGGCTACAATTGAGAAATCCTGCTTTAAAGAAACAAGCCAGGAAAATGAGGCCAGGGTGCAGGGGGTGCACTCCTCCATGTAAATGACAGCCTGGGGCACAGGCAGCACAGGAGTGGAGGGCAGCAGGAGGAAAAGGTCCTGTCGTCTCTGTTGGAGATAACAGGATTTAAACACCATTGCCACTCCGAAAACCATGTTAATTAGCTTGTGGAAAGGACTCTGGACCCTGAGAGAAGCTTCAGGGTCCCTGAACCTCAATTTTCCTTGTCTTTAAAATACAAGGACTGTGTGTTTGAGGAAGGCACCTTCCAGGTCTGGCCGCCAGGCTGTTTTGGGTCTGGGTCTCAGTGTTTCTTGCCTAGCATCTCTAGCACGGTACTGTTTGAGGGCTGCACGGTAAGTGATCCTGGGGCTCCTGGGGCCCCACAGCAGAGCACCCACTTCTTACGATGAGCCCTTCACCAGGAGTGTTTCCTTAGCACTGTCTGGATGCCAGCAGTCCAAGTGGTGCCTAAGCCCAGAGCCGCCGTCACCGAGCGCCTCTCCTCTTCGTGGCTACAGGTATTGGAGGCGTGTATGAAGAACTGTGGGAGGAGATTTCATAACGAAGTGGGAAAGTTCCGGTTTTTAAATGAGTTAATCAAAGTCGTCTCTCCGAAGGTCAGTTGATGGTAGTTTCTTCCCTTCTAGGGGCTTCTTTTGTGTTCCTTCCCATCTCCCATCTTACTGGCTTTCTCTGCTCAACAAGCATCTCCATGGAGCTGAGCCTCCATATCCTGTCCTTGCAGAGGTAGGCCCTGTAGGATGACCGAACAGGCCACAGGCTGGCAGCCTCCTCTGACTGTTCCCAGTCTAAATGCAGTGTGGTGTGTCAGTGGCTGTGCGTGTGCCCAGGAAGAGGGCCTGGGCAGTGAAGGACCCCACGCTCTGCACACACAGCTGCTTGGCTCTTTCGGCTTGTCTTACACGGGTATGTGGAGCTGCTGCCTGTGCTGCTCAGCTAACAGGTCTGTTGCTTACCTCCCACTTAAAACAGAAGGAACGATTTTTCATGCAACTACATTCTTGTGAAGTCCTTCAGGATAAAATGCAGCTAGCTAGGTGTGGCACACGCCTGTAATCCCAGCAACTCGGGAGGCTGAGGCAGGAGGATCAAAAGTTCCAGGTCAGCCTCAGTAGTTTAGTGAGACTTTCTAAAAATAAAAAAGGCTAGGGTTGTAAAAGTGTTAAAGCACCCCTGGGTTCAACCCCCTAATTCTGCAAAAAGCAGCATAAAATGCAGTTCTGTTTCGGGGGCTTGTGTGTGGAACTGCGGTGACAAACCCCTGGCTCCCAGACTAGCTATAGGCTGCCCCTATGGACGTAGCCGTGCCATCAGGAGGTCCATCCCTGCTCACTCACACACACCTTAACACCTGCAGGGTTTGAGCAGCCTTGGGGACTACAACTAATGAGTAACCAAGTTGTTGCTGTGAAGACAGCCTAACTCTTTGCCCCCAAACTCTTAATGATTAGGTTTTCCCATTTCCTTTTGCCTCCTAGTACCTGGGGGACAGGGTGTCTGAGAAAGTGAAGACCAAGGTCATCGAGTTGCTCTACAGCTGGACAGTGGCCCTGCCGGAAGAAGCGAAGATCAAAGATGCCTACCATATGCTGAAGAGACAGGGTGTGCATCTGCCTGGAAGGCTGGGAGGAGAAAGGAATGTTTGGGGACCCATACCTCCTCCTTCCTTCTGAAGAGAGTGGGGCATCAGATGCTAGGGCAGGGGTCGGCTGGATTTTTGGTGGGCTCAGGGGTGAGGACCCACCCTATCTCCTGCTCCCCCTTGCCGGTCTTCATCATTGTGATGTGACCTTTGGTATGTAAGGAGCAGGGACAACCTGACTGCATCCTAGTGTGTGCTCTGCCACTTGTGTCCCTTTTCAGGCATAGTGCAGTCTGACCCACCAATCCCTATGGACAGGACACTCATCCCCTCTCCACCACCTCGTCCCAAAAACCCTGTTTTTGATGATGAGGAGAAATCTAAGGTAAAGAACATTCTGGGCTTGGGGATTTCTCAGTGAGTGATAGCATCAGGGAGAAATGTTTGGCTTGGTGCTGTGGGGAGCACCGGTCTCTCCCTGGTCCCCATGGAGTGCATGGTGCTATTTCTCCCTTAAATTTGATATCCTCTTCCAGCTTTTAGCCAAACTGCTGAAAAGCAAAAACCCAGATGACCTGCAGGAGGCCAATAAGCTCATCAAGTCCATGGTGAAGGAAGTGAGTGGTCCCTGGTCCCCTGGGCGTGGGGCAGAGGAACAGGGGGTCTCAGAGCAGAAGTCTCCCCTGGGACATTCGGGCCTCTCTTTTTCCCTCTGCCCCCGGACCTCACCTGGAGCAAGTGGAAGGAGGAGTGTGATTCCCAGGGGAGAATGGGGTAAGGATAGCAGATGGGGACACTAGGCACGAGCAATGACTCTAGGAGGGTCCCAGGAACTGTGCATTGGGCTGGCCTCTTTGTGTCCCGGGGTGAGCTGTCAGCCTCTCCTCACGGAAGTGGGGAGACGGGCCGTGTGAGCCTGCTCTCCTGGACCCTCTTGGTGGAGGCAGGATGAGGCTCGCATCCAGAAGGTGACCAAGCGCCTGCACACGCTGGAGGAGGTGAACAACAGCGTGAAGCTGCTGCACGAGATGCTGCTGCACTACAGCCACGAGCACTCGTCGGAGGCAGACACGGAGCTCATGAAGGTGGGCCGCCATCGCCTGAGCCGCCTGTTGGCTGCTGTGCTTGGCAGGGACACCTGTCCTGTCGAGGGCACACTTGCTGTCCATGGGCCTGTTCATCTGCCTGACAGCAGAGTAGTGGAGGTGGCATCCGTGTTTCACACGTGACATCAGCTAACAGGCCCGGGGTGGAAGAGCCTCTGGAGACTGCAGCCTGGTGCTCAGCTCGTACTCTCTTTACCTTACTGTTGAGGGGACTTTGGACAGAGTGGCTTCTCCAGGATGCTAATGCTAATGTTGTGGCCCAGGCTGTGGCTGGGTAGACATGTGAATCCCGAGGCACATGAATGCCTAGGAGGCAGGAAGGGGCTTCCATCCCTGTGTTCTGAGTGACTTATTGACTCAGGATAGCCAGTGGAGGCCAGCTAGAGGAGGCGGTGCGCTCTGGTGCCAGCCCTGTGCACTCTGGTGCCAGCCCAGCCGGTCCCTGGGATTTTGTGGAACCTTGCCTCATTCTGGGTGTAACCTCTGAAGCAGAGGATTCTTGAGGGCTGCTGTAGTTGTAACTTTGTTGAATCTTTCTCAGGAGCTGTTTGATCGGTGTGAGAACAAGAGACGGATGTTATTTAAACTAGCCAGCGAGACAGAGGACAATGACAACAGTTTGGGTGAGTGAAAAGGAGAGCAGTTGACAAGGGTGAGCCAAGAATTTGAATGTGAGCCTGGAGTGAGGAGTTTTTCTCTTCTGCTCTAGGGGATATCCTGCAAGCCAGTGACAACCTCTCCCGGGTCATCAACTCTTATAAAACAATTATTGAAGGGCAGATCATCAATGGTGAGGTGACCACCTCAGCCATACCTGACTCTGAAGGTAAAATATTATGGCTCCCCATTCTGGGCTCTTCCAGCCAGCCCCAGCTCCCCGCCATGGGTACAGGTTAGCCACAGGCAACCCACCGCACCTGAGGGGAGTCTAAGCCACTCTTAAAGGGCCTCCAGCTTCCGCCTGGAGAGATGAGTGGGGACTCCCCAGGCCTTCTCCAGAGTACTCCCTGGAAGAAATGCCATTGAATTAGGCCAGAGGCTAAAATGTCAGCTGCTGTGCCCAGGGTCCTGCCTTCTACACAGGCACTAGATGATTCAATTATCCTTATCCCCCCTCCTGTTGACCCATCCAGGAAACAGCCACTGCAGTAACCAAGGCACTCTGATCGACCTTGCTGAGTTGGACACACCCAACAGTTCATCCCCAGTGTTGACCCCAGCTCCTGCCCTGCCCCCCTCAGGCATCCCTGTCCTCCCTCCACCCCCTCAGACCTCCGGACCACCCCGCAGTCTCTCATCAAGCCAGGCAGAGGCTCCACAGGGGCCCAACAGCACCAGCAACGCCCTTTCCTTGCTGGACGAGGAGCTGCTTTGCTTGGGTATGTCCTGGAGAGAAGCTCTGCTGGGCTTCTCTTGGCAGGTCCCTTGGAGAAAGAAAGGCACGTGGAACCAGGAGGCCCGAGGACTCTCAGATGTGTTTATCAGTCGAGTTCAGTATCTCTTGAGGCCCCCAGGGCTGTCTCTGGGTAGATGTGGTGCGCTCAGAGCTTGCTGTGCTGCTCGCTCCCTGGGAGACCTCGCACATCTGCATGTGAGGAAGGAAAGGATCCCTTCCTCTCAGCCAGCTCCTGGGAGAACACCCTCTGTACCCGTTTGACCGCTGCCCTCTCATCACTCGAGCCGTCCTCTGGAGCTGGTGCTCGGTTGACAGCTGCTTTTCTCCCCGTTCATCTGTTTTCAGGCCTCACTGACCCAGCCCCTGCTCTTCCTCTCAAAGAATCAGCTGGAAACAGCCAGTGGCAAATGTTCCAGGTAGGGTGCCATCTTGGTGATATCACTGAAGTGCTGTCCTTACTCCAGAGCGCTGCCCCCCGCGGCTGGGAACATGCTTCCTCAAGTACTTTACTTTGCTCTTGTCCTTGAAGGGCATTTGATGGGAGGGCAAGGTGTCCCTGCCACTGGCACCAGGCCTTCCCAGCCCTCTGCTCAGCCATCATTTCTCTTGCACAGAGTGAACAGTCCAACCTGGACTTCTTCTGCCCCAGGCCAGGACCTGCCGCCTGCTGCTCCTCAGATGGGACCCTGCTCCCGTCCCCAGCCCCTGCCTCGAGCACCTCCCAAGCTCCACTGCCACCTCCCTTCCCAGCTCCCATGGTGCCCACCAGTGCGCCTGCCCCCAGTGCAGTCTCCTTCATGTTCTCTTCTGGACGCACTCCAGCTTTGGTCCCAAAGGTCCATCCTGTAGTCCCTGAGTGCTATGGCACGGGACTGGGTGACAGCACCATGCACCACCTGGATGCCCTCGATCAGCTTCTAGAAGAGGCCCAAGTGTAAGAGTGGGAAACGGTGTGGGGTGGCTGGGGTTGGGCCTGGTGTGAAGAGCCAGAGGTAGCCTCGAGGATGGGACCCTTTTTAGTTCCATCCGTCAGGGTAGAAGCTGAGTGTGGGGTGGCTAAGGGCCATTGCTGCCCTGGAGGGCATTAGTGAGGGGTGCCCCACAAGTTCTGGCCCACTCTGATTTGCCTTCTGTCTTCCTTCCTGTCTGCCAGGACCTCAGGCTTAGTGAAACCTGTCTCCTCCAACTTTCTCCCTGGAGCCACTGCCTCCCCACTGCTCCCCACCTCCACTCCAGCCAAGCCTCTCCTGACCTTCTCCCCTGGGCCTGGCAGCCCCCTGTTCCAGCCTTCAGCCTTCCAATCCCAGGGCAGCCCCATGAAAGGGTCTGACCTCTCCCTGACCAGCGTCCACGTGCCCCTGGAATCAATCAAGCCTAGTATGTGTTGGAGATGGGAGGTGGGGCCCACAGCCAGGGTACTGTAGGGTGTGTGTGGGGTGAGTGCTCTCTTGGCCTCTGCTGTTGCAGCAGTGTGATGTGAGGGTGTTTCCCTGGCAGCATAAGGGAGTGTTGTACTTACAGTCATACTGCAGCTTTTCTCCCGCCCACGTGACTACAGCAGACACCATCAAGGCTCTGGGGGCCTCTGGCACTCTCTTACCACATATGCCATCTTCTTGCAGGCAGTGCCCTTCCTGTGACAGCCTATGATAAAAATGGCTTCCGCATCCTCTTCCACTTTGCCAAGGAGTGCCCACCAGGACGGCCTGACGTGCTGGTGGTGGTGGTGTCCATGTTGAATACAGCTCCCTTACCAGTCAAGAACATTGTGTTGCAGGCTGCAGTGCCCAAGGTACACATGGCCCCCTGGGTCCTCCAGAGGTCAAGATTGCCTTTATCTTGAACCCGCTACCAGGAGGGCCTTTTGGTAGCCAGTGGGTGGTAGTATGTGTGAATCTACTGGGACTGAACCGGGTTCCATCTTGGGTACTTGACAACTGTATTCAAAGGGGCTTCTCTTTATCATTAGTCAATGAAAGTGAAGTTGCAGCCACCATCTGGGACAGAACTCTCTCCATTTAGTCCCATCCAGCCACCTGCAGCCATCACTCAGGTCATGCTGCTAGCCAATCCAATGAAGGTGAGCAAGGGAGAACTCAAGGGCGCCAGCTCTGCCCCAGATTAGGATTGTCAGGCAACCTCAGCCTGAAGTGTGTCACCTACAGCATTAACCTCTCCCGTAGCTGCCCCAGGATAAGTGCCTGAGTGTGGGTGGCTACAGTGGGGACAGGGACCGGACCATCCCTGCAGCACAGAGGGCCATGAGAAGGTAGCAGGGAAGAAGGCATCCTGCCGAAGGGCTCCCTGGCCTGGTTCTCACCTGCTGCCCTCTTGTCACAGGAGAAGGTACGGCTTCGGTATAGGCTGACCTTCGCCCTGGGGGAGCAGCTCAGCACAGAGGTGGGCGAGGTGGACCAGTTCCCTCCCGTGGAGCAATGGGGGAGCCTATGACCCCAGAGGACGCTGTGATCTCTACTTTGAAGCCAGGCAGGCTGCCCTGTGATGGAGAGGGCTCCAGTCCACTCACTGATGGCAATGCTTATAGCTCTGACATGGACCAGGGGCGTTTCTGCTGGGAGCCAAGCTGCAGCTGTGATGATCTCTCCTCCTTGGGCCCCTAAAAGGACCTGTTTTTATCTACCTGTGTGACTTGAAGTGGCCATATTCCGTCAGGGGTGGGTAGTGTCCCCTGGCTTTGCTGCTGTCCTGGGACCATGGGCCCCAGGCCTGGAGTAGACTTTCCTTTTTATTGAATTCCTTGATGCCCGGGGTAAGCCTCTAAAGAGAGCTTCTGGGTCCTCTCAAGAATCAGGTCCTTGCTGTGTGGAGGCTGCTGGCCCTGTGGCTGGTATGTGCTTCCCCTGCCGGCAGGCTCTGCTGCCACCCTCTGAGGAGCTAGAGCACTCCAACCTGCCCCCTGTGGGCAGCAGCTGACAGTGGCCACCAAACGAGTTTTAGATTCAGCCCTGACAGGATATGGAACCCAGCCTAGCAGAAACAGAACTTGGCCTCATGACAGCTTCAACTGGGAATGGGAAGGAAAATCGAGGGAAGCAGTGCTTCCCCTTCAGAAGCAGACCCTGGAGATTGCTGGGAGAAGTGAACCTCCTGCCATGCAGACAGGCCATCATACTCACTACCTCCTGCTTGGCATGAAATAAAACTGCTTTCCTTCCTTAGTCTCTGAAGGGGAGGACAATCACCCCCACCCTCTGCATCCTCCTACTTTGGCCTTCCCCTCTTCCCACCAGATGTGTGCCGTATGCCACCCATGGGTGCACCCAAAAGGCCTCAGTCTCAAGCACGTTGCACTAGATTCATGTCCTTGTGTGCTGCACAGAAACCCCAATGTCCCCCAGCTGTAAAGGGGTACTGTCAGCAAGATGTTGGGTCTGGAGGTGACGAGTTGAGAGCCATGTTGAATCCCATCACCAGACTCCTTTGCTTCAACAGTGCTCAATCCCAGCTGCCCCTGGGCCAGGGTCATGACCTCATAAGGCCATAGGAAACCACCACCAGCTGCCACAAGCTGGGAAAGGGCACGCAGCTCAGTTGGACAGGCTCAGCTATCCAGCATCCGTGGGGAAAGGCAGGTGGCACGAGCTGCATCCCCTGGTCCCTCCGCCCTGCACCAGGCAGGGCTTCCTTGCTGTGTATCCAGAGGTCACCTCACCCGCCCCTCCTGTGACTAGCAAGCAGGTTCCACTGCTTCATCAGGACAGGTCAAAAGTGACTCCTGTTCACCTCGTAAGGAACACATCCAAGAGCATTCCCGGGATTGCCATGTGGATGTGGACGTTCATAACATGCTTTAGATGTTAAAGTTACGCGTGTCAGTCCTGTTGAGGTCACGGCTTCCTGGCAAAAAAACCACTGGATGCACCAACTCCACCGCCCTTGTTTTGCTGCATGTTAAATAAAACCATTTTCACCCGACCTGGAATCCCTCTAATACAGACACCTTCACCCTGATGGGAAGGCACCAGTAGTGAATTCCAGACATAGGTAGGTGGACAGGCTGTGTTGGAACTGGCTGTGTTAAACGTACAGGTTTCTGAAGCCATAAAGAAAAAAACAAGTCGGATGATGGAGTTTTCCAGATGATTTGACGTGAGGCAAGATCTCAGAAGCATAAGTACACCAAGGGCTTTTGTTGGAATTTCTAATTCCAGGCAGGAGGACATTGCTGTTGCTATTCCTAACTCAGGGAATGGCTTCTTCAAGGAGGGAAGACAGTTCTGTCCAAGAGAACATGTGCTGGGCGCCAGGGCATGCATCTGTGGTCTTCCAAGTACTTGGGAGGGTGTGGCAGGAAGGAAGATCCCTTGAGACAAGGAGTTTGGGGCCAGCCTGGGCAACATAGCAAGACCCACCTCAAGAATAAAAAGAACAAAATGCATTTTCTTCATTTTTGTCACCTCAGGTTTAGAGTGGAAATGGATAAGAACTTGAATTTGCAAAAAGAACATTTAATTCTTTTAGAAATCTATGTACATTGCATACAAAGTTAACCACATTGCAACAGCTCTCAGCTGACCTTAGGAACCTTCCAATGAGCCTTCTCTTATAATCGCACGAGCAAGATTCCGTGCCAGGGCAAGTCTCAGCATTTCCACCTTGGTGGTCTCTATGTCGTCGTCCTGAAAAACAGCCACCATGAGGCACTGAATGCCTTCCTTAATGCTCCCAAAGGTGCACAGTGTCAAAGCAGCATGCACGGGCCCGTGACAGAGCTGACAGACAGGAAAGTTTGCGGACCAGAAGACTTGATGTCGCCCCCCAGTTACAGGTCCAGCAGAAACCAAGAGGCACATGCATCACACCAGTGCTTAGGAGTGCAGGGGATGGGTGGAAAAGCCAAACAGCCTTTCCTCATCTTCACGTGGAATCTCCTGGAAGCTACACTGACCTGCAGCCGCTGGCCATCAGGCCCTGCATGCTCTAGCTTCCCTGAGGTCAAGTCCTCCAGACATCTCATCAGCTCGTATGTCTGCTCTGCTGAGAAAATCACCTGGGGAGAAAGGCTGCTTCAGAAGCTGCTCTCCATGCCCAAGAGAGGTGCTTTGTAGATGGGGCCTGAGAGCATGGAGCAGCTTCCATGGCTCACATTGAGTCCTCTCAGCCTCTAGTCAGGTCCTGGGCCGAGGACTGTTAGTGGAGAGCTGCAGTCGTCGCAAAGTTTTTTTCTGGAGTGGATTTCCAACATGGGTGCTTTGGGAGAATAGGAGGGCGAACAAGTACTTGGGGGAAAACATAAGTATGTGCAACAACTACAGAACTAAGCTGCAGCAATTAAGCAGAAAAGAAACCCCCAGAGACCTGAGCCCTACCTGTTTCTGTTCCAAAAGGGGCAGGGCATCTGTGAGCAGAGTCATCCAGAAAGAGCGGGGGGCAATCTGGGACATCATCAGGGACAGCAGGAGAGAAGCGGCATCTCTGAAGCACTTCTCCCCATACAGGCGGTGGAACTCACGGTACTTCCCTGTCAGGGCAGGGAGCACCAGGTCACCTAAGCTCCCCTAGATGGTTTCCAAATGACCTATAGATATCACCCTGGCCCCGAACAAAGAAGGGACCCTACATGCTGCACAGAGCAGGGAGAAATTTCCAGAGATGTCTCAAAGCTTATACACCAATGATATATAAACCCAGAAGTTCCAGAACAGGCTAGAGCCAAATCTGGGCCTATCAGCCTCAAAAGCCTTGGATTAGAGCAGACCAGCACTCCACAGCGCAGTCAGTACAGGTCCAATAAGTGGAGGAAACACTTCCTTACAGATGCCAGCTAAGGACAGGCACGTTACCTCCACAGGGGACAAGCACCTGTGATGAGGAATAACAATGAAATGGCCCAAAGCGTTTCCTCCCCAGCTACGAACTCAAAGGAGAAAACAGTGCTTCATAGAGGAGCCACCCGGCCAAGTCTCAAAATGCCAGCAGCAAGGGACAGACACCTCACTGACACCATTTACAACTTCTCTGCATTTCTGCCTCAAAGAGCACTGAATGTAATTGTACATTCAGTGTAACTGTAATTCTACAAGGACCAGGCTTGAACCTCCAAAATACGTGGCTCAATGGTAGAATGCTTGCCTAGCATGTGTTAGACCCTGGGTTCAATCCAGGGCACTACAAAACAAAAAAACTGAGGCTGGGCATGATGGTGCATGTCCACCAGCAGCTCAGAAGGCTGAGGCAGAAGGATCACAAATCAGAGGCCAGCCTCAGCAAACCCTGAACAACGTAGCAAGACCTTCTCTCAGAAACAAGACTGGGGGGCTATTGTCATGGCTCAGTGGTTTCAGCACTTGCCTCACATGTGCAAGGATGTTGGTTCAAACCCCAGCAGCATGTACACCCCAAAGTGTCAGAGCAACGAAGGCCACATGAAAAACTAGGTAAAACTGATTTCTTTCTCCCTCTGTCCCCTCTCTCCTTAAAAAAAAAAAAAAAAAAAAAAAAAAAGCATCTAGAAATGAGGCATAGGGGGCGCCTGTAACCCCAGCCACTCATGTGGCTGGTGCAGGAGAGCCAC